>MU182513.1:168106-179030 GCA_016904865.1 Pissodes strobi | reverse complement strand
AGTTTTTCTCGTTTAAATCTAAAGACATTTTAATTAGTCTTTAATACTAATCGTATTTTTTTGTAATGAGTTATTTTCATATTTTTTTATTTTTTAACGTTCTTCTCAGAAATTCAGCAAGCAATGCATAAATTGGTGAATATGTGTAATTCAAATTGTTCAGAATTTCTTTGCGTCTATTCATAATAAAATAATCTATAAATAAATTATGGAAATCAGGGCTTGGAAATGAAAAAAATCTAAAAATTCCTAGTTAATAAATATGGCCTAGAAAATATACCTGAAAGTGGCATTCGAGAATTTAAAAATAGTATTAGATTGTGGTCCTTTAAAATTTTGGATAAATGGACTAGAGTGGGTGAAAAAGTAGATAGGTTTATATCTACATATGAAGAGTGGCTTAATGGTGGCGATATTGTTTTGTTGATCGGCATTGAACAAGACGTCTATCATCCTGCTGGCCTAGGCTTCAGTATCTCTCAACAAAATATTGGCCACCCTGCAAAGCTTTACCGGGATGGTTGCACAAAATCTAAAATAAGCAAAATAAAAGGAGTAATTAGCTGATAGGATGAAAAATGAGACCTACCAACTATCATAGAAGGACGCAGAAGCGAAGAATAATAGATAATTATACATTGGAAGAGATTTTGTTCGCTGCTGAACATTCTCTAAGACTTGTGCGAAATCAACATGTTGCAAACGTTGTAAAAGATTTAAGTGATGACCTTGAGAGCACGAAAGAAATAAGACACTCTCAGAAGATTACTTCAGGCCAGAGATATCTCAATGGTGACGGGCCTTTATCTTGATGCAAAATTTACGACCAACAGTTACAAACTATTGAGGGATGTAGCCCTTGATGTAGGCCACGATTTAATTCCATCATTTTAATACCTGAGAAATGCTAAGAAAAGATGCTGACGAATCGATATATGTTGATGAGATATTTGCTTCTTTTTCGCTGCAAACTTTACTAGAAAAAACTACAGAGCGACTTTTACAGATACTAGATTTGTCAGCAATTAATGAAATGCAATCAGCAAAGTTAATAAGTAAATGTGGGATTGTTGGGAGTTTGGGGCATAGCCAATACAAACAGAAATTCACAGACCAAGCCGCTACTGACGAGTATTTATTTTTAGTTTGTTTTGTGCCTTTAAAATAAATTTTAGATAATGATTCAAATACAACCCTTTGGGTTAACCTTAAACCATCATCTACGCGTTATTGTCGCGCAGTAAAATTTACTTTTCAAAAAGAAACTCAAATTTTAGTGACTCAAGAAACAGAAAGTATGAATTCTGAAATAAAATCAGTAAAGCCAACTGAAACTAACGACCTCTCCGTGAACCACGTTCTTCTCTCAATAATGATAGATCGCAAAATTTGTAATATTCTGTCGGGGGACAAAGGGGAACCAGAATTGTTACATTTGTGGTGCAAAACCCAGACAAATGAATTTGCCAGTTAATCCCGATAAAATTAAAAGAGAACATTATAATTACGGTCTGCCTCCACTTTACGCATATATAAAAACTTTTGAGTGTTTATTACACGTTTCTAACAGGTTGCCTCTTAAAGTATGGCAAGTTCGACCAGATCACAAAAGGGCTTTCGAAGAAAGGAAAAACGCAATTCAAAAAAAAAATCAAATCTTAGCTAGGTTTGATCGTAGATATGGTAAAACCTGGGTTTGGCACCAGTGGCGGCTCGTGTAGACAAGAATAGGTGAAGCGCAATTAGGTAGACAGCGCCGTAGGCAAAATTGCGCCGCAGGCGAAAAATGTTTGGAGCCACGCCCAAAAGTCCTGCGGTGGCGATACCTGCGAGAAATAATATACCATGAGCGCCGCCACCAATTTATAATAATATCAAAAAGATAATAGAATTACTAACTTACCCACACTCTCGCGTACAGTTATTTTGACTGCTCCCATCTACTTTTTAAATATAAGGTCTATTCTTCGAATTTGTAGTGAGGCTTTTCTTTAACTTCGCAAATGATAATGCACAGTGAATATGGTCCGAAGAAGCCTCATGCCTACTACAACCTCTTGTCACATTCCCAAAATTGTTAAATCCGTCTTTATTCCAAACGCTTGATTTTCCACCTACACTTAAACAGGGCATACAAAATAGTTTCTTTAAATAAACACTTCCACACAACCAATTATAATCAGAATACTCAGATCAGATTTCGAAACCTGCGAACGAAAATTATCTCTCTTGATTTTACTTGTTTTTCTATTTGAAGGAACGGCTTAGGTCCCTCCGTATTTAAAAAGTCTCTTTCATCATCGTTTTTCCACCTGGAAAATGGTGCTTCTAACAAGATGCAGATCGGATCATACAATGGAAACATTTCGTAAAACGTTTCGTAAAACAATGCGCGACAACGACGTGATGCAAATTTGCTTCCGAGCGACTGTGAATTGAATTTAATATAATTTTTTAACATAAGAACCTGTCGGAGTCGCATTGTCTGGCTGCTTCCGTTCTATAAATAGCTTACGTATCTAGCATGTCTGCTTCGCCCGTTGCCATAGCAACCATCGTAAATAAATCTGTATATTGCATGGCAATTATTGATCTTGCTGTTTGCGATTCCCACGTGTCTCATGACTGTGCGGCCGATCTTATGACAAGTTATTCAGCGCGCTACGTTTTGTAGTTAATTATCTTTTATGAGTATTATCTCACTAATTTTGATTAGAAATTTATATTATGAAAATTTTTATTTTTAAGTAATGCAATTTTAGAAATTGCACTAATTTTGATTAGAAATTTAGATTATAAAAATTTTATTTAATTAAAAATATTTTTATTTTAAAGTAATGAAATTTTAGAAATTGTAGGTGAAGCGGCGCTTCACCTGCGTCCAATGACGAGCCGCCACTGTTTGGCACTACAAATCATGGCAATACTGCCAGAAAGTTTTTGAAAAGTATGAATTACTGGAATTGATGAGGATCTTATTAAAAGATCCACATACTACTTATTGCACTTTCGTCTGGGTGTGAGATTAATACTTCCGAATTTAAAAGGTTTTGCGAGGATACAACAGCATTGTATTTTAATCTCTATGCGTGGTACTATATGCCAATTACAGTACACAAAATTTTATTTCATAGTGTAGATATAATCGAGCACATGATTTTATCAATTGGAAACTTGTCCGAAGAGGCTCAAGAAGCCCGGAACAAGGATTGCCGAAGTTTCTGAAAATTCAATACTCGTAAGTGCTCTAGGTATGCCACGAATAGAGACTTGTTGATAATGCTGTTAATATCCTCAGATCCAATCACCTTTAAATATAGAAATAAAATCGATAATAAAACTGAGCCGTTTCCACCTGAGATCCAAAATTTATTGGTGATACCCGATTTCCCATCAATCCCATGAATACTTATTATTATTGATATTATTCATTATTGATTATAGTGATTCAAAAATGTGTTCTACATAAAATAAGGTTTACTTTTTGTCTATATTGCGTTACTTTTCATTTTATTTTTGACATTTTTGTTTAGGTACACGAATGTACAAAACTATTGTTAAAAAATACGACATATAAAACGATTATGTTTTAAAATGATTTTTTTTCTTCAAGTTCTCACCATTAAGATAGTTATTCAGAACTACGATAAGCAATACTAAGAGTTTTTATTTGAGTTGGACTTTTTCCACTAAAACCCACAGGCTCGATATACTGTGCGCCGTATCACATATTTTATAAGGTTTCTGTAATAAAGATCGCCCAGGTACAGTGCGTATATGGTATAACGGCTATTCATTTCAATAAATACAGGATATATAAAGATTAAGTAAATAATTAAAAATATTATTTACAGGTAACATATATTACAATTTAATTTGTCTCGGTCGGTAGTCTTCTTTAAAGTTTAAGAATAGAGCGGGAATTGCGCGGATGCAGAATGCATTTGAGAGGGTAGAAAAATGTCCTTCCTTTATTTAACATATTATGTTGTATACATAACATTGACGGAGACGAAGATATATTAAATTTAAACGTTTAAAAATATTTTACTTAACGGAGAGTCACAACAACCTATATTTCCAGTGATTGTCTTATATAATGGAATCTACAGACAATCCAGGTTCGGACTAAGTAGTAACTGAAGTACAATGTTTTAAATGAACAAACTGCTGTTAACCTGGGGTGAAATAAATCTATTCGGGTTTTAATTATGGCGCAGTCATACTACGAACATACAGTGTCTTGTCACAAAACTATACGATGAAAAACGATAAGTTAATACACGTGTTGAGTTGTTTTCCCAATAGATATCATTTAATATTTTCTGGCGTTTCATTAACTCTCAGAAACATTGCTTATATTTAAAGTGCAAAAAGTGGGGTATGATTGTAGCTAATATCTCATTAGTCAACGAAAATTTTAAATACATACTTGTCTATATCTACTCGTACATTTAATTTATAAAATGTATTTAAAAGCATACTGGTATTTTTCCTAAACAAGGCCCTAACCTAAAAGTATATTGTGCGATTACAATTTCAGAACTCCTTTTATTTTATTTTGCATAGGGCGATATGCATAACTGACACGGCAATACTGCCGAATCTGAGAGAGGAAGCGAATCGCGGAAACGGAAATGAGACTTGCAACTATCTGATTCTACTTGGTTCTCTTGCAAACACCTTTATATGTATGTGTATGGATTTCGAATATGGCGCTGTAATAGGTTTATGGGTTAGGAAATCCGCGTTAGGACGCTGTTGTTAAAGCAGATAAGGCAAAGATATGCTGCTCCCGCAACTACTAGATGCGGTGTATTGAAATTAAACTGCCAAATATCGGTGGAGAGCGAGGCACAAATTGGGACAACATGCTAATTAATTGTATCAGGAACATGATCATATTTTATTACCATTTAATTTAATCATGTTGTAATTTGGTTTAAACGTATGTCTACTCATTACAATGAGTGGGTTTAGCGTTTGTGGATTTATCACGTTTCGACTGAATAGCCTATATTTAATAATAATTACTGTGATTGTATTAATTATTAAAAATCTAAAGAACCAGTTAAAAAATCAACTTCTTTTAGTAAACCCTACAGGTTGAATGAGATTTTTACACTTCTAATCAATAAGCACGCATTATCAAAAATTACAAATTAAACCATATATTTCTGGTTGCTTAAAACAATTTTTTTCTCTAAAACTATTTAAGCTGAATGCTATTCCTTTAATTAGATTAAAATAACAATGATTTTTTTAAAGATGGCTCTCTCAAACGTTTCAGGAATCGTTAAAAATGAACCTGATATGCTCGGATATAGATAAGAAATTGCACATTTGTTTAAGCGAATATTAAGCTATAGGGATGTTAGAAAATTACCTGTCCTGAATCCTTGTCGAACTTATATATCCTCAAGCCTGGATTATTAGGTCCATCGTGGGTTCTTTTGGGAGTTATTGACGGCGCTAGCATAGCCCAGGATACAGGCCGACCTGAAAGAAAACACACATAATAAACATTGCACTGGGACACAGGTTATATAACAAATACCTAATGAATTTACCCCGTAGAGCAAATGTGCATTTATGATCCTACTTTATACAGTTTAGTCTAACTCTACTTTCTGTAGAGACCTAATATATATCTTGTGCTTTAGAGTTCCCTGTTCGTCTTTTTTTTTGGCCATGTAGACATACGCCTCGGGCTGATTCTTTGTATACAATTCAAAATAATTATGTGAATTAAGTGTAACATACAAAGTTATATCACAAGCCAAAATCAAATTAAGGAAATTTAGTTATATCTGAT
This sequence comes from Pissodes strobi, assembly GCA_016904865.1. Lineage (NCBI taxonomy): Eukaryota > Metazoa > Arthropoda > Insecta > Coleoptera > Curculionidae > Pissodes > Pissodes strobi. The sequence continues at coordinate 173,215 of MU182513.1, read as the reverse complement.
TTTTTTTAAAGCATACATATTAATAAAAAGAGCAACATACGCACGCTAAAAAATAATATAGAAACACATTGGAAAAATACACAATTGCACAAAATGAATACAAGATAAGAGGTCCAATGAAAGTTTACGTCTTGGTGCTCCTCTAAATTTACCACATAGACAATAATGATTCTGCAGCAAAAAAATCAAATTGTTAAAATTAAAATTCTTTTTCGATATAAACGGCCTTACATTACAAGTAATTATTAACTTCTCTCTTAAAATGATATTGTATGTTTAAATTTTGGATACCGAGAGGGGGAATATCGAAAAATGTTGTCTCTTAATGGTTCTCCATCTTCAGATAGTTCTACTATGTCTTATAGCGTTGTTTGAGCCTCAAACAGCGCTTATAGGGAGGTTTTTCTTATCACTTGAGTTATAGTTGTGTAAATCGCCGAATATGGCTCAGGCCAACGATAATTCTGATTCAACGCCTTTGGACCGCAAACACCCTAGGTGTATGAGCTGAGTATGTATCTCTGCTAAGCTAAACATAAAATAGCATCGACGATATACGCATCAATTCAGTAATACCTCCACTGAAACCGTAGCCTCCAGCCTCCCTGCAATCAAAATACAGAGTTGTTTAAGAAGCCAATCTACTTCTAGACATTTATCGGATAAGTAATTTTGAGTTATTGGTCTATGAGCAAATTTCATTGTGTCTAAGTTGCATATATACCAAGTCGATTACTCGAGTGCTTCAACTTTTAACTAAGATGGACAAGTTCAGTTACTCAAGACTTCCAGAAAAATTTACTGTCGCAGTATCATCTGCAAACGGGATATCGTCCATTAATTTCCCGGAAAATCAGGCATTTATACCATTAATATAAATTAAGAATAATATACCTATTTTGCCTGTTTGCTATTGTAATGAAATATACTGTGTGCAACTCGATACATATTATGCAAGAAGCTTTACGCCACTCCAGCAGACTTGTACAGAAGAAGCTTGAATTGAAGGACACTCAGTCAAAAGCCTTCATTAGATCGGAGAACGACGCCATGGCGTACCATTTTCTTTCATAACAATATTTAATGGAGTTCAGTAAATGGTGGTTGTAGTGCATATAGTGCGGCAAAATCCAAACTGACTAGTGTGTGATGTCAAGAATTTCCGGACTGCTTAAAAACGGGTCTGGTTATACCTATTCACAAAGATGATCCATCCAATTTCCGCCCAATCTCCCTACTATCGACGCTCTCAAAGGTTATTGAAAAACTTGTAAGCATAAAAATAATGACACCTCACTCAATTTAACACCTTAAGTGAAGCGCAATTTGTGTTCCAAAATTGAAAGTGCACTATATTTTCCTTATCTACTTACGGTTTAACGACGGCGATGTTGCGGCGTTAATTTTCTGCGATTTTTCAAAAGCATTCGACTGTGTGGAACGTTATGGTTTTCGAGGTAGCACTCTTCATTAGTTTCAAAGCTACATCTCCGGGAGGTCACAGCTGGTTCAGTGCAATGAGAAGCATTCCAAGACTGGATTTATTTCAAGGGGTGTTTCACAGGGATCAATACTGGGTTTATGCTTTATATAAATGACCTGGCCCTTCTAGATATTAAAGGTAAATTCATACTTTGTTCATGATGCTACAATTATTGTATGGCAAGGGCATCCGACGGGCGCAACGACCTGAAACTCACAGTTTTGCAAGTATGTCAAAAAGTGGTGTGACTCAAACTCTCTCTGTTTTAATATAAAAAAGAAACAACATAATGTTATTCAAATGTCCACCAACTTCTATCTCTTGGGATAATCAGATAATTGTTGGATTTCGATGTAGCACTCTTCATTAGTTTCATCTCCGGGAGGTCACAGCTGGTCCAGTGCAACGAGAAGCGTTCCAGGACTGGAGTTATTTCAAAAGGTCTTTCACAGGGATCAGTAATGGGTTCTTGGTTTATATAAATGACCTGGCCCCCCTAGATATTCAAGGTAAATTCATACTTTTTGCTCATGATGCTACAATTGTATGGCAATGGCATCTGACTGGCGCGGCAACCTGAAACTCACAGTTTTGCAAGATATTGAGTATGTCAAAAAGTGGTGTGACTCCAACATTCTCTGTTTTAATATAAAAAAAAACCAACATAATGTCATTCAAATGTTCACTAACTTCTATCTCTTTGGATAATCAGACAATTGAGAGCACCACTCTTGTTAAATTCTTAGGCATCATTCTGGATGCGAAATTAAAATTGCACGACCATATTTGCGCTTTAAATTCAAAATTAGCATTGGCTTGCTGTGCTCTGCAAGTAACAGGTATCCAATGAATTGGACTTTTCCTCGGCAAGGGTCGCTTATTACTTGTTGGTAGAGCCTCAGCTAAGATACGGGATTGCTTCGAGGGGCGTATGCGGCCAGCAGATGTTTAGTTCAGTTGTCGTTCTTCAGAAGAGAGCAGTTAGGTATCTGAACAGTGCAAGATCCAGGGATCATTGCAGGCCATTGTTTCATTCATCAAAGATTTTCACTTGCGTGGCATTTTTTATACTTGAAGCAGTATGTTTAATTCGTGAAGAACGCCTGGACCCTCTCAAAGACGTCAGTCTGAAAACATTTCCCTGCCAGCCCTTAAAACGGCCTTAAAGAATTCATTAGTTAAAGAGAGTATCAAACTTTAAAATCACCTGCCTTTGCTTATGGAAATATTAAAAGTTTCAAATTGTTCCGGAAATCCGTTTCCAATGTTTTAAAAAATAAGACCTACTACAGTGTGGTAGAATACTACAATGACAGATTAGTGTGATATTCCTGGTGATATAATTTGTGTTTATTGTTGTTGGTTTTTGACTAGTTGTGTCTTTCACTTTTGTTGATTTAAAATTTAACACTTTTTTTACTCTTAATGTGTCTTCTTATCTTATGACAAACTATGAAGCTGTGTTTTTTAATATTGTTAATATTTGGTTTATAACGTCATATTTTTGTTTTTTTCCTTAATGATAATTATGTATATTTAACGCTTTGTCAACAAGTTTTTCTACTTAAGACAGTAAAGCCTATTTTGACTTTTAACATATTTTTTTCCTAAAGATGACTTCAAGGGATGAGAAACTGAAATTGGTCTTTTTGGGGCATTTTCTTAGAAATAGCGATAATGCAAAAAGTTAAATTTAAATCTTGAGAAAATGCACGATTTTGTTGTTGTTTTGATATTCTAAACATTTTAATTGTATTTTTAATCATTTTTGCTTTTATACTTCTCGCTTTTGACATCGGGGACAGTATTTTCAGTTTTTTTTTAGCATCGTTAGGGTCACTTAATCAGCACATGTGCAATTTACACTCTGGGACCAGAACCAAAGATATCCTATATCGAAAATATCAGTCATTTCTTGTTCATTTAAGACCGTAGTGAAGAAAAAATTACACAAATTGACACACAAAGATGCATCCTCCACAATAACATAGAACATATCTACTAGAAAAACTATATTTCAATTTATTCAAAACACGATTGCATTGAATGTAGGTACATGAATTGAATGGAAATATGGCATTCGCCTGACAGGCTTATGTCTATTTGACACAGTGGTGTAGAATGGTTAGATGTCATATGAAGTAATCCGTTGTTAGCTGAAGTTGTTGAGAAAGGTATCATTCAAATCGGAAGGTTCTGCATAATGAGGTATGAGAGGTGATTGAAAACATTATAGGATTTTGTGATGAAGAGGCTGCAAATTATACTATCACGCTATTAGTGAGAAAAGCATATCCAGCCGCTGAGTTTTTTACGATCACATTTCCATTTAGTTACGTTTAGCCGTTGCTATGTCCATATAGTGCCAATCGGCCAGCCTCTAAACAGACTCTGTAAAGCCTCCAACTAAGTAGCGACATTGTTACATATAAAAGCAGCAAATCTAAAGACCAATTCACCGGAAGAAGCTATAAAGAGGTTGTTGGCAACTCTTTTCTGACAAAGATTGCCACTCTCAACTGTTCTTATGTTAGGTTACAAAAGCTACAAACTTAGACAATACTAGAAATAATTAATGGCGATTCTTCCATCTCAAGTCACTGTCAATTTAAACAGAAGATATTAAAATTATATTGCTGAAAGGCGCTTTCTGATCACAGCTCTTTGATCCAATTATATGGCTCTGGATTACATCTCATGTTCATAAATAGTTACTATGTTGGGGTTTGGAACCTTCGGCAACATGCACTAAAACAGAGCTTTATCCACAATACCAAAACAGAATTTTTGCACTCGACGCGCGTTTCGCTAACCATGTTAGCATCATCAGGAGATGATTAAGACTAAAATTAAAATCTACCTAACTCCCTTTTATACTACTGTTTGCTCAATCAAGCGAAACTAAAAAGAACCAATCCTGGCATCCCACTAGTCACGCTGGATTAACCAATACAATGCACTATACGGAATAGGCCCTCTATCTCTATTTAAACTATTCTTACATTTAATAATTTCCATACTTTCATATGCGTCTAATAATCTCCTATCAGTTATATTATTATTATGAATTAATTTTAAATTTTGTATTGTTATTCTATGATTATTATCAAAAGCATGCTCGGCAACACTTGATTTTTCTGTTCTACCATACTTTAAATCAGTTATATGTTCTTTGAATCTCGTCTGTATAGATCGTCTAGTTTGCCCAACATATTTTTGGTTACAATCCATACATCCAATTTCATATATTCCACTTCTTTCTAACATTTCAATTTTGTCCTTTGGACCACCTAATAGTTTCTTAATATTAAACTGAGTCTGGTATACTAATTTTAAACCTACTTCCTTAAAAACTTTTTGGAGTCCTCTAGTATACTGAGGATTATACGGTATCGAAACATATTTTGTATTGTTATCTTGATTAACAAAAGAAGTGGAATCACGAATGGTCTTTCTAAACAAATGCCTATTAATTAGTCTATTTATTAAGTTAGTATTGAAACCATTAACTTCCGCTATATTCCTAATTGTTTCCTTTTCCTTATTGAATCTTTCTCTGCTAAGAGGAAAGTTAACCATACGGTGTACTAAAAAATGAAAGCTGGCCATTTTATGTTGGTCGCAGT
>MU182513.1:138457-158106 GCA_016904865.1 Pissodes strobi | reverse complement strand
TTACAACATTTACCTTAGCGTATCTGGCTTACTTGTCTTTGGATAGGATCTAACCTACTACTTGGGACTATTTAGGTAGCTTACGACTTAACTATCTTTGATTCGGTGATATATCTTAGTTTCTTTAATTCCTGATTGGCATATATTTTGAAAGTAGGGAAACCCAACTGGGTAAAAAAATAAATTTTGAACGAAAGTTCTGCTCAACTCGGCGAAGGGATGAGTCAAATAATTTAAAATTAATTAAGTCTTTTCTGCGTGATTTAGTACTTTTCAGCGAAGTAGAGTGGGAGTGATTTCTAACGTTCAGTTGAGATTCATGATGAATTATTTAACTGCCGTGTACTGTTTTTTTTTTAGGGAGAGGCTATGTAACGATGTACAGTCGTTCGTTACGTTTTGATTACTTCATCATCACAGACACAATGTCTTGCCAGACATGTTGTGAACTCATAAAATGTACTAGGTCAGAACTGGAGCATTGCGGACACGAAGATTGTCAATTGCTTTCAAAATTGTATTTCGCCATCTTTCGCGATTATTTGTCAGCTCGGTTGCTCCTGTGACACTAATATCTAGCAATTGTTTTGTCGCATCCACTCAAAGGGTAGGAGAACGGCCACGACGCCTTCCGTTCAGAGCATGGCCCGGGACAATATGTTTTTCCATATTATCAGTTCTATGAATATGGCCGAAAAACGTCAGGATGCGCGTCGAAACAATGGAGGATAGTCGCCTCAATAATCTCGTCCAAGCTAGAGATGAGATGTCCATCGGTGTTCTCAACTGACCAAGTCTTGGGTTTAAAGTCCCGATTGAGATATTTTATCTTTAGGAACATCTCTCTTGGATGGCTTGTGTTGGCGTGCGCTTGTATTTCCCTGCAGAGTTCTTGAAGAGAGGAGTTCTTATCTTGGCGGCAGAGTCTTTGGATTTCACGTGTTAATTGTCTATACCGATCATGCTTTGCGTCAGAATCCAGACCTGAGACCTTAAGCTCTCTACGTTCTTCAATGACGGATAATGTATGGGTGGTAAACTGGTAATCCATGGCTGTTTAGGTTGTGTGCTGCGTTTTGGTTGAGTTGTTTGGGCAGCTTGTGTAAGAATACCCTTAAATGTTAACCACATATTATTGGAAGAAGATTCATCCGTCATCGAGGCGCTCTGAAAAATCTGAGAACATTTTGACCTAAAAGAGGCAGGGTCATCGATTTCGGTTGAATGTTTCTGCTTAGAACGTGGACATACCTTCAGCTTAAGCTGGAGTTCACAAAGAAGGAGTTGATGGTCCGAGCCACAATCGAAACCTGGTAGAGTTTTACAAAGACTGATAGATGAGTTCCACCTTGTTCTAACTAAAACGTAATCGATTGGATTGCGATATCGACCATCTGGTGACACCCAAGTATACAAACGTCATGGGTGTTATGCAAAAAGGGTGTTGGCAATTGAGAAGTTGTTGTCAATACAAAATTGGAGCAGACGTTGGCCCCCTTTCCTTTCTGGTACCAAGACCGAATTTACCAATATGTGACTTAAGATATTTATCTTCTACGATTAACCTACTTTAGCGTTAGGGCTGTGAGTGTAGATTCAAGATCGTTGTAAAATGATTCCACAGTGTCATCATCCGAGTTAGAAGTAGGTGCATATACCTGCACAATATTGATCCGTATAGGGATTGCATTGATGCGTAACGTGATTATATTCTCACTTATACACTTGTAACCGAGAATAGTCCTTACGTGAGCTCTCGCCACCCAAAAGCCAACACCATTGATGCTTTCGTTAGAATTACCCGAAAAGCAAATGAAATTGTCATTGCTGGAAGTGAAGTGTCTCGAACCCCTATAATGACTCTCAGACAGAACAGAGATCGCAATATTACTTCTTGTAAGCTCTTTTTCAAGAATATTGAGCTTACCGGTCGCTTTAAGACCTCTGCCGTTCCATGTTGCCAGGCGATGTTAGCGGCGAGTCTGGAAAGTGATGGTCGCACCTCTTGTGCCCGGTCACCAATTTCACACTGACCTCCCCGGAGGAGGAACAGCGCCGATTGCCAGTCGGAGAGCGAAGCCTTTCATCCGAGGCCTCGCTGTTGCTACCTTAATGCAGTAGTCTCCCCTTTCGTTTCTGTATCCTCATGCCGTTGACCAGATATCGGTTAATCCGCCTTTAGGGACGACTTCTCATCCCTAGGACAAGAGAGTACCCTGAGTCTTGTTATCTCCTCCACCCGAAGCTGTTGGTTGAATTCTAACCCGCCCCCACACAGTATCAAAATTTATTATAATTATCTGACACGATGTTGGCCGAATGTACTGGCGCGAAATACGAAAGTATATTTAGGAAATTATTTTTAGTGAGTTTTCCAGATTTGGTTGCTGGAGCGCTTTATTATTTATTAGGTTAGAATATATAAAATGGTATATAATGTTTTTAGTTTGGGTTAATTTGGCACACGTAACTATTTTGTAAAATGCACAGAAGCTGAGTTGCATAGATATATGGTTGCACAAAATGCAAAAAAATCTGAGTTGAAAAACCGAACAATAATCTGTCATATTTCGCACCAAAATATTCGGCAAACGTAGCGCGTCACGTCGTGTTAAATCAGGAACACAAGTTGAAACCAGATCGCTTTCCGATGACGCTAGTATCATAACACACTGTTCGCTCGGCTTTGCCAGTAATTACGAAATTTTCTGTAATTTTGCTTATTAATAAATTAAAATATATTTTTTTTTAAGATAGAATTAAAATTTGACCTGATCGAGCAAAATTATATATTTTTTTGAATTCAGCATGAAAAATTGCAATAAATCAGCTAACAACGCCATGATCTGAAGAACGTCGCAGCCAGGTGACGGCTATTATCTCACATAAATTAAATAAAATAGACACAAAATTATTCCAGGAAAATGACATCACGATTGCAAAGGGAAATTGATAAGTTTGGTCCCCGATTAATTTAATCGTCAAGTATTCATTTATTACATGGGCATAATATATAAATGCTATTCAACATATCTCAGCCAGCAACTGCAATCAAACATTTGTCATAATAACTGTACCATATAATCAGCAGTAGCTGTATAGTATTTGATACTATTGGTATCGAACATCTACTCACTAATCGGTCATAATTTATTTCCAAAAGATCAACCGTTCAACTATTTGACTCAATTAAAAACTGTTTTGCTGTTAACATTACTGTACATCATATCGGAAGCTATAGAATATTGGAATATTCCGGAAATCTGTTTGTTGTGTCATGTATTGGCTTCGGAACCCCATATGTTTTAATGTATAGGCCGTTGAAATCGAACATTAATTTTGGATCGCTTTGACGAGCTCATCAATTAGAAATGGACTTGCATGCCGTTTGTACTAGATATTGGATACATATTATATGTCTCTTATCATTAGGATTAAAAGGACATTAAACCTTTGATGGATTTTCCGAGACCAATAGATTTTCTGAAATTTTAATATGGCATTTAACTTAAAAATAAAAGAAATTTTGACCATTGCGCTAAACTTGTCAGAATATAAGCTGCGCCAGAATACATATTTTTTATGGTAGTGGCACACACACTAAAGGAGATCCTATGACGCTCGACGAGCGGTGTGTGTGCGAAGATGTTGATTGACACGGTTCTTGAAAAGTTGTTGGTTGTAATTAGGGCGAAACAGATGTCCTGGGAGTGAGTTCCACAGTGATGCAGTGCACCAGACAAAAGAGTTCTTATAAAGCGATGTTCTAGGTGTTTCCAGTTGTACCACGAACTGGTGCACTCTTGCCGGTCGTGACTGTCTGCGAGGCATTGCCAGGGGCGGGATAAGACGAGCCAAATCCTGGGAACATCTGCCGTTAAAGTGTCTGTAAAGCAACTCCGGGTCGCCAATGAGACGCACAGCTCTCTTCTGAAGGGAATACAGCAGCTTTAGGTTGTGGTTTGGCGCGGCACCCCAGATGTGTGAGCAATATTCTGAGCACGGTCTTTTTTGCGCTTTGTAGAGCACGAGCAACTGCTGCAGTGTATACAGTTTTTTGTTGCGAAATGGTGCATCAAGCTTCTGGGAGGCTGATTTTGCGATGTTAGCAACGTAGTCATACCAGGACATATTGCTGTTGACTGAAGGAATGGTCGACGCCATAATGATGTCAGGGCCTGCCGTATAGGCCCTCTTGGTAAACGTAGCTGTTTGTGTCTTTGCTGCATTGAAATTTCTGTCGCGACAAGTTTGAAAATTCTCCAGGTCTTGATTAATTGTTGAAATCTGCTCCTGTCTGCGGTGATAAGTCTCAGTCGCTGGTAAGGTTTTTCTGATCTAAATTGCGAAACAAAAGGGTACAGTCATCTGCAAAATTGTAAACAGGATTATTCGTTCCTATCAGCAGTTCACTAATATTATAGATGAGGAAGAGAGTTGGTGAAAGTATTGCGCCCTGAGGCACGCCCGCGTTAATGGTAAATGTATCTGAGACATGCCCATCGACTGCAACGTGCAGAGATCGGATCTTAAAGAAATTGGCAATAGTTCAAGGGCGTGGTTTTCTAGCCTTTTTTGGAACAAGTTGAACTAAAGCGACTTTCCAAGAAGATGAGTAAATCCCTTTTCGGTAAGACAGGGAAAAAGGTCGGTAAAAACGGGTGTTAGTTCGTTGGCGCAGTTCTTTAACACGATGGTATGTATTTCGTCCGGTCCTGATGCCCTTTTGCGTATCTAGTTCTTTAAGGATTTTACGAATATCAAGGTGAGGAAACTTGACCTCTGCGATGGTAGTGTTGATGTTCGATATTGTGAAGAGAGCCTTGCCTTGGGGGACGTCTAAGGTTGAGTGCGATGAAAACATTTTAGCGAGCATGTTTGCTTTTTCCTTGGCTGTTGATGCCACGTTCGTCTATCAAAGGTGGGAGAGACGTTCTTGTAAAGTTATTACTTACTGCCTTTGCTACCGGCCAGAAATTCCTGGAGCCACTGGGGCGTTGCAAAAGTTTATTCCTGATCCTTTGATTGTGTTTGTCCATAGTTTCATCGATCATTCGTTTGCATTCGTTTCTCGCTTCGACAATATAATTGCGGTTTTCAGCGGTCTGATTCTGCTGCCAGTACCTACTTATAGGCTTGCTGGTTCCTACCTACAGCTCTTTCGCATCTTCTGTCGAACCAGTGTTTACCTTTTGATGGTAACTTGATGGAATTTGGTATGTATGCTTCCATTCCTGAACAGATTACTGGCGTAATCTCTTCGCAGCAGACTGACGGGTTATCAGTGCCAAAGCGGACGTCGAGCCAAGGAAAATCTAGGTAGAGCTCCCTTAGATCATCCCAGTTTGCAGAATGTTACTGCCAGATTTTGCAGATTTGATGGTTCCTTCTGTAGAAGTTGCAACTCACAAACCGTTTTAATAAGTTTGTGGCCGGAAGTACCTAATGGCGGACGAACTGAAATTGTGTACTGGTCAGGATTGGTGGTAAGAAAAAGATCCAGATGGGCGGCGAATTCGCTCCTATCTGAGATTCGAGTTGGTTGGTCTACAAGTTGCGTGAGCCCGCAGCTGATGTCAAATGCTTCAGGTTCTCTACCTTCGTTGTCGGTCTTGTTCTGATGTTTCAGCCAGTTGGTGTTGTGGGCACAAAAATCTCCCAGAACAATTATTTATGATCGACCTGTATTGAGACAAAAGTGGTAGCTAGTGTTGTAAAAAGCTTTGGTAGACTCTATCGCTCGAAAGGCGTTAGACACAGCATATAAACTTGGTGAATCCCTTGGCGGTGAACTTGAGCCACATGACGTCAAGGTTGTTCAGTTCGAGTGTTTCCTCGCCTCGCGGTGATATAAAAGGTCGCTTCGGACAAAAAGGTATATTCCGAACTTATTTCTAAATCGGGTGTGTCAGAACCAGGATAGGGGTAGTTTAGTGTTGTTGTTGTAGAACATACTTGTGTTTCTGTAAGGGCTAGTATGTGTGGTCTATTTACATGTAGATGTTGTTGTACCGCATTTATGTTTGTATCTAGGCCTCTTATGTTGCAGAAATCTATGCTAAATTGGTTAGGTATCTTTGCTGCCTGTGAAATGCGGAATGAATGGCTCCCAGGGCCATCCGGCGCCCGGAGATCCCAATGGCCGGGGAGTTTGCCTTCGGAATATTTTGATCCAGGAAGCACCATCATGTCCATATATTCCTACTGTGAAACCCGGAACCACCAACGCGGAAGCGGAACGTGATATGGAGAAACCACTTAGCACTTCCCAGTCCTGGTGTGGTAGTCTTTCACCGGACGACGCGAGTAGGCCTATGCATCTATCACCTAGAGCCGATTCCACTGGAGGCATCGGCCTCAGACTCATTCCTTTGGTGGTCCCTTGCCTAACAGGCGTAATAATGGGGTTTGTTGGGTCACTCCTCAGTGTTCAGGTCCAGACTTTGTACTTTGGTGTTCTCTAGCCTCGAGGAGGACGATGGGATTTGATGGGCCACATCCCGTGGCAAACTCGGAATGGCGATGGCGTCACTCCCCGTAATCAAACTGCTCTCATGAGTTTGACGTTCCTGCCTGCTAATACAATGCAGACCCTCTTGTCACAAACTGCCCAGGTAGCCAACGCGACATTATTGACGTCTATAAGACGTCAATTCTTAGTCATTTTTGGTCTTGCACGTCCGGAGGCCAAAAAATGACGTCAATATGACGTAATTTTTAAGACATGGTTTAGACGTCAACTTGTAGACGTCTTTTAGACGTCTTATAAAGGTCCGAAAATAAAAATTTAGTTTTCGGGGTCAAAACCCAAAAATCCATTGGTAAGTATTCTTACCCAAAAAATCAGTGTCAGATTAACTCTATTAAATAAAATTATCAGAAAACTAACTTTATTTTTTAGATTATCATAACAAATGACAAGAATGAATTTAAATTTTATAAAAGTAATGACAATAATAAATTTATTATATTTTTTTCAAACTTCAATTAGTTCTATCTAGAATCCCAGGAGAGTTCGTTTCTTACGCAGATGCATCTGGAATAATAATTAAAATACTACTTATTTTAAATTTTAGCGCGTTATGTACCGATAAGTTAGACACCTATATTACCGGCAATGTCATTATTAAATGTTCGGCACAACACGACTTCGGCCCTTCGGCGTTGTACGGTGTACGTGAATGTGATCATTGCGACCGGGCCGTACGAGAATTCGAAGACCTCGTTATACGTTAATATTTATCTATGGTTGTACGATTTCGTTCAATTAAGGTTATACCTAATCTATTGTGTCTTCTATCTTGTACACAAAATAGGGGGGATATTTTGTGGTCTTGTATTACAAGTAATTAGAAAGAAATATGTACTGCGTTGTGCAACTGTATGAAACAGGCGGCGAAGGCCTCGCCGTAGTGTATGAAAACTAGTTGACGCCATTAAAAAAACAGCTGCCAGACACATGGACCCTTTTACGGCATTAAAAAAGTTTATTTTCAAACCGGCAAGTTCTTAATAACATATTAACATATATTGTATATTTTACTAACCGGGATTCAAGTAATAAGTTAAGATTAATAATAAGAATGTAGTTTGAACTATTACAGGTATTTAAAGTTTTGTTCTCTAATAAGCAATATCTTAATGCTTTTTAAAAATATTTGAGTCACTCTGATTTCTTTTAAGGTTTGAGATCAGCCTAGTGTTAATAAATTAGTTGAACACCTGTGCCTATATATTCTGTGTTATTAATTAAGGTAACTTAATAATTTGTTAGAGGTAGATACTTTAAAAGTTACCAACTTGAACAGGGTAGAATACTAGGCAGTATAGGTATAGGTATAATATATATTTTAAATAAGTTTGTTGGCAAAGTGTTTACCTTTTATAAATTTGTTCCAGAAAATCTAGTTTAACTATAAGATCACTAATTTTTGTGCCAATTTTTTTAGGTAGCTAAAACAGTTAATATAGGTACATATATTCTTAGTAGAGATTCTTGTTTTATTTCTTAACCAGACTTATTTTATTTTAGATAAGTAAACGTTATGCAATGGGCGCTCAAAATAGGTATGTTTTTTTATCAATCAAATATTTTGTTTATGCTGGAAAGTGCTATTTTGGATTTTGATCTTGGTCATTTCCGATTTCTTCTAAATTTTAGTATTTCAATTATTTCTAGACATATTTATATAGGTACACGTCTGGCGAACCGAAACCTGGGGCGCGGGTTTCAATGCATATAAAAATTAATTTTGAAATTTTTTGGGCGTCCATATTTGTACGTCTTTTTAACGTCATTTAGTCGTCATTATGTCGACTATTTTAAGTCTATTTAGTTTCAAATGAGACGTCCAATGGACGTCAGAATATGACGTCTTTTGGATGTGACATTACGGTGTCTTTTTGACGTATGTTTGACGTCATTTGGACGTATGTGGTGACGTCTTTTGGCTGTCATACAGATGTCATGTGCGACCTGGGTGTCATTGATCAGCTTTAGACTTTGTACTTGGGTGTTCTCCAGCCTGGGGGAAGACGCTGGGATTTGATGGACCAAAATTTACATTAACATTAATTAATTAAAACTATTTAAAAGTTGTTTCCAGACTTTTTCCTAACTCTATATTAAATTCATATTCATGTTGTTGTTTTAATTGTTAATTATAACATTCTGAAGATTTAGAAGAACTTTATAAGTTTTCGAATTAATTTTGATACCTCTGGTACCAAATATGTTACGTAATGAACTAAAAAATAAAAAAAAGGAGTAATTGCTAACTATTTCTCGCTTTTGATAAAAAAAGCGTACTAACTCAATGATATTATTAATTCTTGCATAGTAGCCCAGTTTTATTAGAATTATTAAAAAAAAACTAGAGAAAAATTAGTGGCATTTGACCGATTTACGTAGTTTAGATAACGTCAGAATCCAGTTTTCGATTGACGAATGCAATAGCCTGCAATTCTTAGTCACGACAGCAACACTTATTTCGACTGAGCGGTTTTTGAAGTGAACAAAAGTTATTTCGGGTTGGTCATAACAGTTTTATTTTGACAGCTTTTTCACGGGGATGAGTTTGATATGAAATTTAACTAGAATTGTTAAAATTTAAAAATATTCCTAGCAGTTAGAATTGTTGCTTATGAACGTCAACTAATAAATAATATCGAATTTCTCAGAAATTTATGAGCAGCCACTCAAAATGGCAGTTTAACAATTTGTTTGCTTCTCAGCAAGCATGATCTTTCAGTTTGAAGTAGTTAAATCTTCTAAGCAGATCAAGGACAATTTTAAAATAATGGCATATTATTTGGAAAACGGGATTTCATTAAGTTCGCAACCGGACGTATTTTAAAGCTACCCCAGAAATGCACAATCTTAATTCAATTTATTACTGAAGCGTAAGTTGGAATAGTTATATAACTAAGTTAAGTCGCCAGCTTCAGTTAAGTATGCATTAATTCCGCCTAAACTTGCAAGTAACCACCGTATCTTGGAAAGGAGGGTAAAATACGGGAGAGAAAAGGCGTTTCATGATGCAGCAATCATCTTGTTGTGCCAGACGGTGTGCCAAGATTATCGGGAAGTGCTGCAGATGGAAAATAACATTGAAATTCGTTCTCTGATAGAATCTTTGATAATCGAATTTTTAAGAACCATAGTTGAGAAAGGTCGAGATCATCCAAAAAATGTAGGGCTGGGATCTAATAGATTGGGGAGAAAGAGAGAGAACCGTAGATCGTGAGAAATAATTGTTGCCAGTTTTTTTTTTGAAATTTTGAAACATAGGGTCGAAATTAAATTAGCAATCTCTACCGCGCGTTTTCTATGATTTTTTGAAAATATCTAGTAAACAAAAAGCATTTTGTTCAAAGTAAATTCAGAAACTAATTAAGAGCAGATACCCAGAAAATATACATTTTAAACGAGGGAATCTCGGTAAAATAAACTAAAATTCAATTCATCAGCTTGATATGTTCCGAATTTAGCGAAATCGCAAGTAGCAATGTAGTAAAAATCATCACAACTTTCCGACGATTAATAAACTATACATACTCTTACAGCATTTGCAAAGCCTGGCTATATCTTTCAAGTATCCTTAGAGTTACACTCCTTAAAGTCCTCAGCGGATGCAAAAGGATTGTGTGTTTTTTTATGGCAGTAGCACACCCACTAAAGGGAGATCATATGGCACTCGGCGAGCGGTGTATGTGCGAGGATGTTTATTGACACGGTTCTTGAATAGTTGTAGGTTGTAATTAGGAGGAAACAGATGTCCTGGTAGTGAGTTCTACAGTAATGTAGTGCGCCAGACAAAGGAGTTCTTGTAAAATGACGTTCTAGGTGTTTCTAGTTGTACAACGAATGGGTGCGCCCTTGCCGTCTGTTGCTGCCGTCTGTTGCGGCCGTCTCTTAGGATTTGCTGGGGGCGGGATGATTCGGGCCAAATCCTGGGAACATCTGCCGTGAAATATCTGTAAAACAGAAATATCTCGGCAATATGTCTGCGATGTTCCAGACTATCTATATCCCGGGTCAACTCCGAATCGCCGACGAAACACAAAGCTCTCTTCTGAATTGAATCCAGCAACTTCAAGGCGTGCTTAGGTGCTGCACCCCAGATGTGTAAGCAATATTCTATACACTGCCTTATTTGAGCTTTGAAATTCAAGGGCAGCTGCTGCGGTGTATACAGTTTTTTGTTGCGAAATAGCACACCAAGCTTCTGCGAGGCTGTTTTAGAGATACTTTTCCGGCAGATGTTGCCAGGATTTGACAACGCCTGTCAGACAGTCGCGACAGTCGGCAAGAGCGCACCAGTTCGTCCTACAACTGGAATCACCTAGAAAATCGCTTTACAAGAACTCTTTTGTCTGGCGCACTGCATCACTGTGGAACTCACTCACAGTACATCCGTTTCCCCCTAATTACAACCTACAACTATTCAAGAACCGTGTCAATCAACATCTTCGCACACACACCGCTCGTTGAGCGCCATAGGATCTCCCTTTAGCGTGTGTGCCCCTACTATAATAATAAAACTTCAGCCAATTTGACCGAACCACTTTTACATAAGTTCCCTGCTAGGCCCATTACCAAAGCATTCTGTCACGTTAACTATCAATCAGTTTATTAAATCGTACTCATAATCGAGTTCACTTTTTTCATTATTGACACCGAGGTGATAAGGCTAAATTTCCTGGATAGTTCTGGCTCAATTAACTGGTAACCTCTCCGAGAAAAATCTGATTGTTCACCCTTTGCGATCCTATCAAAGATTTGCTCTGTAAAGGTCTTCTTCTATCGTTCAGTTGGATTAGCAAAGTTCCGGGCGTTCTTATCTAAATAGTGTTGGGACTGATACGAAAAGCTTCCAAATATGTCCTCAAGCTCGTTTCAATTTAAAAATAGTATCTCGGAGCAATTGGAAAACTTTCTCCTCTATATTTCAGATATTTCAATATACAATAGTAAAATACATTATCCCTCGGTTGTATTGAAAAATTTACATATTAATAAATTGAATTTCTTGAACTTCGTAGGTAAATATTTCCTGGCAAATGTCTGAAAACTGAAATTTTAGAAATAGTTACTCATTTGAAACTTGTAGATTTCTACGTTTTGTATCAGAAATATTGGCCCTATATTTACTCAAGGAAAGCAACTTTTCGAATACGAAAGTAGTATGCAGGGTTTTGATTACATGCGAAGTATTTGCTATAAACAACATAAACTAATTTGCTTTTTGAATTAAGGTAGTTATTCCATATTCCAATGGTTGATTTGCTCCTTCTATATACGCAAGGCTTTGATATTTCCAGTTACGATAGCTAGTATATTAAGTTTCCTTTGCAATTAATTCATCTTTATTAACTTCTTTGGTTTTATTTCTTGATAGATATAATCCCGTTGAACGAAGGATTCTTGTTACATGAGTAATAAGTTTATAAGCTCTATGAGGTTATTCATATCTAGAATTCTAGCTTCCAGTGGAGACAAGCTTATTTGCGGGCATGTCTTTGATGGATGCGTATTTTTCTACATAAACAGACATGTTCCAAGTGGATCGATCTTTTGTCATCACGTAACTTATATATAAGTACGGTATACTCAAGGTTAGTAGTGGACAGGTTGCCCGATAACTTGGGTGCAACAGATGGAAGGGGAAAGCCGTGACGTCAGTTGTTGAAATCGATCGGAAGTAAAAGCAGCGTTTACCGCTAGATTTGTGTTAATTTTGTTTCGCATCTGCTAATCTGGTTAATTTTCTCTTCTTGAGGAATGTTTTTTACGAGTTTTCAATAAACATGTTGTGTAGGCATGTAGTAGTGAAATGTACTAAGTTTTGGGAAATAGTTATTTAGGTTTAGAAATCTTTTTTGTGCGGATAGAGCACTTTTACAGACTTTTTGGAACTTTATGTAGACATGTGCAACGAACAACAAGTCACTCCTCAATACATATACATTAACTCAAGAAATGGATTTAGAGTACCAGTCTCATATAACATGAAAAATAATAATGGGAAAGGAACGTGAAGAGGATAGAACAGAAAATCCCAACTGCGCTGTCATATGTTTTGACCTAGAAGCTGTTATCAATTTTATATAAGCAAAAGTTGAATGTTTATAACTAAACAGCACATAGGTCAGTTGACAAAGAAATGTACTGTGCTATAGGGCCAGAAACTATGCGTGGATGATCAGGGAATGACATTTCCAGTGCACTGATAGAAATTTTAGGATAAATGATCTCAAAACAATCAAAAATAAACGAAATGATTACTTATAGCGACAGTTGCGTTCCACAAAACAGGAACTCAATTGTTTATGTTGCCATTGCTGATTTCTTGAACAGACACTCCAATATCCTTAGGGTGACTATGAAGTATTCCATCTTTGGGCACTTGGGTATACAGAAGTTAATAACTTGCATTCCCGAATCGAAAAAGCAATGATGGTTGGAGACATCTGGTCTCCATTATCTTTTATGAGGCTCCTGTTGAAAGTGGACAGAAGAAAATCATTCTCGATTACAAACATGAAACAGTATTAATTTAAAAATTTCAAGAAAACTGCATTAAATTACAAATATGGTCAAATACCATACACAAAAGTATGTCAGCTGCGCTTTGTACAAAGGGAGCAATTTGTTGTGCAATTCAAAGAAAATGTCCACAATAGTGAATTTGCTTCTATCATTGTTAACATTAACACAGCATAACGTAGCAAAATATTAACAGTTCAAAGTAATTTGGATAAGCTTATAATAGCTCCAACCGGTAAAATAAAAAATAAAACACATACTGAAAAATAAATCATCAAATTGAATTTGCCTATAAATGGATGCCAAACGAGGAGGAGGAATATATAAGTGCATTAATTTTTAAGTCCAAAAGATAAATTTAATTAGGTGCATTGTTCCATAATGTTTTTCTAATTTCTGCTTATTTCAAGTTCAAGTTTTTTTTTTAAGTTTAGTTCCATTAGGAAAGTATTTTTGTTGTAATACGTCTTTCACTTTAAAGAATAAGTATTCGTTTTTGGAAATTTATTGCCTAAAATTAAACCTAGTCAACTCAGTGATTAATTAGCATTACTTCTTCATGATGAAGTGTGAGTCGTACGTATCTATATTGTGAATTGAAAGAAACTTCGAGGAGAAATTGAAAAAATGTCATAGTTTCTATTAGCTGCTGTCTGAAAGTAAATGAAGTAAATTCGTGAATTCATTACATTATTCTCAATGGCAGAAAAAGTTCCGTTTACATGTTCAATGATTCTTAATGACATACCATCACTTTAGGTATCAAATTCCCTTCGACAGACATATAATCCATGATAATTCTATTAAGCGATATGTCAAAGCCGCCAAATATTCAGCTACGGTCTTGAAAAATTATATAAAAGGTAATTACATTTCGGGATAAATATATTTTGATACGATAGTGCAAATACGATAATCATGGGGTCCGAGCTTCCAACACATTTTTACCTCATACATTTTTATTTCCACTGCCGTGAGATAATGAAATAGGAAACGAAATTACGGGCCAAACTTGCTTAACATATTTATTGGAAATGGGATTTGAGATTTTTCCGTTCGATTATTTCAATTCGTTTCTTCTTCTTTTAAGCAATCTACCGGAAAGATATCGTTGGATTGTTCATCAAAGAAGTTATTTTAGAACTATGATGGTGAAAAATTTCAAATAAATATAGGAATCTTAATATTAGTGTATTTATTGACGAGAAACATAAGATACTGCCAAAACCTAAAAAAGCACATCGAAGGCCAACTGGCGACTGGAAACAAAGCAATGAAATAACAAAATCCGAGAAAGAATCAACACCATAATATCGAAGCAGATATACTAAGATCCGGGGGATAGCCTATAGCGAGAAATGATATAATTAAATTATAATGTGACAGGTATGCTATTGTCATAGCTATATCTCGTACTCTATTTCATGGAAACTACCGATGGTACAAGATTGATGGTTCCTATTTAGCTCACTTTATATTTCATTCCAATTCATAGAGATTAAATTACGACTAATATTAATTGTACCGGTTCTAGTCTATTGTCATAAATGGTACTTTACTCCGAAGGCTGAGGATGCCCCTGTAACGGGCTAGGGTTAAGGTTTAGAGTTAGTCTATTCCTGTAGTAGGTATTTTACCCTGCAAATACGATTAGGCTGATCAGCCGTAGTTAACTGATAAGTGATGCTGTCTGTAGCCGACAATTATGTATGATTACGATGCGTAGCAGATCAAGCTATTTACTTTTTGGTAGTTTATGGGCATACTGGACAAAATAGCAAATGCAAGAAGATTAAGTCTGATTTCAAACATATTTGATTTTTTTATGGCAGTGGCACACAAACTAAAGGGAGATCCTATGGCGCTCGACGAGCGGTGTGTGTGCGAAGATGTTGATTGACACGGTTCTTGAATTGTTGTAGGTTCTAATAAAGGGGAAACAGATGTCCTGGGAGTGAGTTCCAGAGTGATGCAGTGCGCCAGACAAAGGAGTTCTTGTAAAGCGATGTTCTAGGTGTTTCCAGTTGTACGAAAGACTGGTGTGCTCTTGCCGTCTGTCGTGACTGTCTGACAGGCGCTGCCAGGGGCGGGATGAGGTGGGCCAAATCCTCGGAACATCTGCCGTGAATGTATCTGTAAAACAGGGACATCTCGGCCACATGTCTGCAATGTTCCAGACTATCCAGATTCCGGGTCGCCGACGAGACGCATAGCTCTCTTCTGATGTGCTTTGGTGCGGCACCCCAGATTACGTCTGAGCAATATTCTAAGCACGGTCTTATTTGCGCTTTGTAGAGCAAGAGCAACTGCTGCGGTGTATACAGTTTTTTGTTGCGAAATAGCGCACCAAGCTTCTGGGAGGTTGATTTTGCGGTGTTAGCAACGTGGTCATGTCAGGACATATCGCTGTTGACTAGTGCTTCGGTCTCGTCGAGATGAGAAGAGACTATTGAGGTCTCGGTTTCGGTCTCTCAAGGTCTCAGACATTTTGTGGTCTCGGTCTTCGTCTCGGTCTCGCCGAGAGTCTCGTGTACTTCAAAAAAAATTTAATTTTTTTGAAAACCTTCCCAAGCATCTGTATTATAAATTCGATCTATTTTGGGATATTACCACGTTAATAAATAATAATTAGAGTTTTTGGGGTTTTTCAGATAAATAATTTTAATAAATAACCTCACAGAGTGTCGATTTTTTTTAAGCGAAATAAATTTAAACACCAAAATCCCAAAAAATCTTTATAGAGGTAACAAAATTGGTAGAGAGGTTGGCAAGTAAAAAAAATATCAGAGAGTAGAGTAGTCACTGTAGTCAGAATAGTCTACTCTACGCAATATTTTATATTTTCGAAAGTAAACCTAAGAACCCTTTCACGAGGCGCATTCCTGAGCAAAATATATAAATGATTGTAAATATACCTGGCAGAGAGCAGAATGATTATTGGCTATTGGCTGCAAGTGAAGGATTCTGTTTGAAAGAGTTAAGTTTACTTTTATCATACCTACCTATGTAAGTAAACTACTCTTTTTATAAGGAAAAATAAACTAAAAAACATATTAAGATAAAAAATACTACATAGTAATTTAGGATGGCTAGTCTATAGTTTTTAGGTAAATTCCCGGCGGGTGGGTGAATTTGAAATTATTATAAACTATATAAGACCTGTTTTGATTTTTTTGTGTTACTTATAAATATAGGTAGGCAACTAATAAATTGTACTTTAGATACGTACATACTTTCCTATATTTCTTTGATTTTGGTGT
Source organism: Pissodes strobi (assembly GCA_016904865.1). Classification (NCBI taxonomy): domain Eukaryota; kingdom Metazoa; phylum Arthropoda; class Insecta; order Coleoptera; family Curculionidae; genus Pissodes; species Pissodes strobi. Next base: position 141,798 of record MU182513.1, on the reverse strand, counting down.
ACTTATACATTTTTTATTTTTGGACGTTACCTATAATTTAGACCTGTTTTCATTTTTTTTTGTGTGTTACTCATAAATATAGGTAGGCAAATAGTAAATGGTACTTTAGCTACGCACCGTGTGGCCAACTAAGGATGGACGTGAGTTGGCCATAACTCGGTAACCGTTAGTCATATGCCTTGGAGAAAAAAATATTGTCGGCCAAGGGAAATCGCTGGAAATTATTTTCAACTTTGCAGGATGGCAGCTAGGGCGCCCAACTGGAATAGTAAATCAAAAAAGGGCCTTTTCTCCAAAAATATGAATATTAAGATATATTCTAAACATTTCCATCGTAAAAAGTAGAAAATTTGTGACTTTTTTTATTTAAAGTATATTGCTATATCTCATAAAATATAGTGGTGGGAAAACGTCAAACATGTTTTCATTTGAATGGCCATAACTCCGGTATGAGTCAACAGAATTAAACAAACTAGGTCTCGTTTAAAAGAGCTTTCATTGCCTAATAATGTGCATCATAAAAATTTCCGAATAGATTTCTCCGTTATCCCTAGAGGGCGCTGTATATCATTGCAACAGTTATTGCGATTTTTTATGAAAATTTTAAATAGTAGACTATGTCTCTTTTTACATTGTTGAAAGGAGGACGAAATTACCTAAAATTTTACGTAAACCTTAACTTTCTATCTTTTTTCTAACCGGAGATATCATTAAAATAAATATTAGATGGCCGGGTTATGCAACGTCTCCGCAATTTAAGGGGATTTTAGTCATATAAATAGCTGACCTCTAAGACATGAAATGAAAAATATTAGTTTCAATAGATTGATAAAAACTCCAATTATTATTCTTAGCACTGTCAATGTATGCACAAGAAAAGAGTGAAATATGTAAATAATCGTTTCCTCCATCACCAAATAAAAAAAGTAGTAGTTTGTGAAAACAAAATTGGAATCAATACGTCAAAGAATTTAAATATTTTAGTTTTATGTCAATGTCATTTAGTTGTTTCGTGTTTTCTTGTTCATATTTTTATTGTTGTTCGTGTTGCTTTAATTTAATTTTACCAAAATGTTGTATGCAAACGAATAATTATTTGGCATGGTTGGTGTTTATTTCGAATCCATGAGAAATCTACAATTGCTGCCCGGGTTTATGCGCAGCAATACCCTGAGAGACGTCATCGTCACCCGAGTAAAAAAGTTTTTCTTCGAGTCATCAATCGTTTGCGGACGACTGGAAACTTTCATTTTCCTGTATACCGTAGACATCGCAGAGGACGCACGGAACACAACGTCGTTAATGTGCTAGCTTACGTCGAGTTTAACCCTCAATTAAGTACTAGGATCATTTTGCAAGACCCGGGAGTAAACGCGAACTACTGCTCAAAACATCCTCAAAGAACACAAGAAGTAAGCGACAACATGAACGAATCAAAAGATTGTAATTTCACTAAGGTCTATTTAATGACTTTTTCCGATCCTATCTTTCCAATCCTGCTGCATCAGTTGTTTTAGATTACATCCATATCACTTAGTCCTACATCAGGCATTGACTGCTGCAGATTTCGATCGAGGACTGGATTATTGTCACTAGCTTTTGGGAATGATAACGGAAAATCGGCAAGTTCTCTCGCATATATTGTGGACTGATGAAGCCACCTTCCATAGCAATGGAGAAACGAATCTCCATAACACCCACTACTAGTCGAGAACAAATCCACGTTGGATGCGAGAAATCCAGCACCATGGTCGTTGGTTCGAAAATTGTTGGGCAGGAATACTAGGAGGAAGAATTATTGGCCCCTTTTTTTGATAATTCACTGAATGGTGAGAGTTACCTGAGGTTTTTAAGAGAGGAATTGCCGGTTTTGTTGAAGGAAGTTCCTCTTGCAATTCGACAAAGAATTATACAGCACGATGGTTGTCCGGCACACTTAGTGAACGTTCGGGAGTTTTTGGAAGCTAACTACCCTGGTAGATGGATAGGACGGGATAGCATCATGTCTCGATTTTTATTTATAGGGTCGAGTAAAAGACTTGGTTTTTGTCACCAGACCTACTACACAGGATAACATGATTGCAAGAGTAAGGCACACCATGCAAACTATTTCAGTTGCCGAGCTAGAGAACGTAGTTTGGAATACTCCAGATAAAATTCAAAAGTGCATCGAAAATGATGGACGGCATTGTGAACATTTAGGGCGACATTAATTAAAGTGGAAATTAGTCTTTTTTATTTTTTAAATTATTTTTCATTTAATGTCTTAGAAGTCAATATCTATTTATGTAACATAAAGTATCCCCTTAAATTGCGGAGACGTTGCATAATCCAGCCACCTAATATTTATTTTAATGATATCTCCGGTTAGAAAAAAGATATAAAGTTAAGGTTTGCGTAGAATTTTAGGGAATTTCGTCCTCTATTCAACAATGTAAAAAGAGACATAGCCTACTATTTGAAATTTTCATAAAAATCCGCAATAACTGTTGCAATGATATACAGCGCCCTCTAGCGATAACGGCGAAATCTATTCGTATAGTTTTTATCCAGCACATTATTAGGCAATAAAAGCTCTTTTAAACGAGACCTAGTTTGTTCAATTCTGTTGACTCATACCGGAGTTATGGCCATTTAAATGAAAACCACTATATTTTATGAGATATAGCAAAATACTCTAATAAAAAAAAGTCACAAATTTTCTACTTTTTTCAATGATAATATTTATAATATACCTTAACATTTCAGTTGCGTCCTCTAGTGGCCATCCTACAAAGTTGAAAATAATTTCCAGCGATTTTCCTTGGCCGATTTACTTGACAATATTTTTTTTCCAAGTTATATGACTAACGGTTACCGTGTTATGACCGACGTCCATCCTTAGTTGGCCACCCGGTACATAATTTCCTATATTTCTTTGATTTTGGTGTACTTATATATTTTTATTTTTGTACGTTGCCTATAATTTAGACCTGCATTTGATTTTGTTTTTGTGTTACTCATAAATATAGGTTGGCAAATAGTAAATTGTACTTTAGATATATTTCTTCGATTTTGGTGTACAGGGTGTCCAATTTTCGATACTTTTGTTGGGTATCTCCTTTATTAGTGGAGATAGAGGGATGCGGTTTTCGCAATACTGTGCTACTTTTTTGAGAAACGAAAGATGCCGCTTACATAATTTTCATAGCCCTCTTAGTTTTTAAGATACAGGGTGAAATTGAAAATTTTCAATTTTCGGGCACCCCTCGTATCTCGGTTATCTTATAACTATTCGAAAAGGTAAAAACGGAAGCCTACATAGTTTTTTACGTAGAATTCAGTGGCGTACTCGCTTTTTT
>MU182513.1:116994-133457 GCA_016904865.1 Pissodes strobi | reverse complement strand
GAGAAAACACATCGGAAAGGTGTCGTTTTTCGTCCGATCGGATAAAAACATTATTTTCGTACTGTTCTACTTATAAATTATTTTTACTTCAACACTCGAGACTCGAGACTATCGAGTCTAACGTGACGAGACTCTCGGTCTCGAACCTTGAAATCTCGGTCTCGGTCTCGAGTTATAATTCCTAGTCTCGTTTCGGTATCGGTCTCGAATTTCGAGACGAGACGAAACCGAGACTAGTCTCGTCGAGACCGAAGCACTACTGTTGACCGTGATACCCAGCAGGCCGATTCACGAGGATGAAGGAATGGTCGATCTTCCATAATGATGCCAGGGCCCGCCGTATTGGCCCTCTTGGTAAACGTGGCTGCGTGGGTCTTTGATGCATTGGACCAAATTTCAGTCGCCCCAAGTTTGAACTTTCTCGAGATCTTGAGTAATTGCTGTAATCTGCTCCTGTCTGCGGTGATAAGTCTCAGTCGATGGTAAAGGCTTTTCTCATCTAAAGTGACATAGGCCAATATATCTCCTGTCGATCTCTCTTTGCCAAAGCCGTAATGATTATCGCTGATTATTCTGTTGTTCTCGAGGTACTTGAGTAGTTGCTGATTGACTACCCGTTCCATGGCTTTGAAGATTATTGGAAGCAAGGCAATTGGGTGATAGTTTGAAGGTGTGGTTTTTTGCCTTTTTTGGAATAGGTTGCACTCGAGCGACTTTCCAAGGAGATGGGTATATCCCTTTTCGGTAAGACAGAGAAAAAAGTCTGGAAAAACGGGTGTTAGTTCGTTGACGCAGTTCCTTAACACGATGGCAGGTATTTCGTCCGGTCCTGATGCTTTTTGCGTATCTAGTTCTTTAAGGATTTTACGAATATCACGGTGTTGAAACTTGACTTTTGCCATGGTAGTGTTGATGTTCGATATGGTGGAGAGAGCCTTGCCTTGGGGGACGTCTAAGGTAGTGTGCGATGAAAACATTTTGACGAGGATGTTTGCTTTTTCCTTGGCTGTAGTTGCCGTGATGAACATTATGATAGCACTATCAATAAGATTGGAAAAATTGAATGGGCATTCCTCGGGTCATGATAATTGTCTTGCCTTGAAAAAAGCAGAAAAGTACTACACATATATTGGTGCTGTGATTTCAAGAACATCTGCCAATCAAATGGAAGTGTATTGAGCCTCGCTTATACAGTGGCGAAGTAAATAGTGGATCCCTTCTAACTTTTACACCGCCCAAATAGAGACTTTTGAAAAAAACTAATAAAATACTCGACTGCTTTTTATGTAAAATTAAAATTTTGTATAGCAAGATAGATCATGTGATACATTGTTTTAAAAATATATTAATCCTCTATTTGACTGTTACTAGATTTTGAGGTCTTCTTTATTTGCTTTTTTGAGTAACAACTGTTTTAAGCTAAAGGTAAAGTAAAATCAAAAGGATCGTTTTTATCTCACTTCTGACTGTATTTTTTGATAAAAATGTGCAGATTAATAAAAATAAAGTTTTATTATTCAACAAAACTTATATAACATAAAAAACAAAACGGTAACATAATAAAAACAGTATTTGAAAAAATTATCAAATGTAAAAAATGTATAATCATTATCTCAACAAATTTTCGAAATGCGCACCCTCAACATGTTGACAGTAAAGTAATCCGTTTTGAAAATACAAACCTAGTAATATAGTTGAAATCAAACCTCTGTGATTTTCATTATTTATATGAGGTGTCTCAGTGTTGTGTTCGTGTTTGGCATTTCATATTTAATTTCGAGATCAAGGTAAGATAAAATGAAGTACTACAGCACTTAAAAATGTCCTGAATATTCACTCATTTTCCTTCCTACTATCTCCCTTCAAAAATAACGAGATAAATCTCATCAAAATGTATAAATGACAGCTAGTTAAGGCTACTACCTGAATCGGATTAATGCATTATAATACAAGCCCCTTTTCCCCATTAATTTGCGTTCCCTTCTCGATTTCTCTCCCGCTTATGACTTTAGGCGATATTATATACATTTAACTGAAGCCAGGGGCTTAACTTAGTTAAACGCTGTTTCAATCTATGCTATCGAAATGGATTGAATCAGTTCTGTATACTTGGTATACCGCTTAACTGAATTGCATATATTTGTTATCGGTTAATAACGCCCGGTCCTACGTGAGCGATTTGCAGCGAACGCGAACGCGAAACAGTGGCGATGCCGTGCGACTATATTACCTTTTCGTACGGCATCGCCAGCGCTTCGCGTTCGCGTCGCCTGTAAATCGCTCACCTAGGACTTGGCGTAAGTGAAAAGGTCATCGCTCGAATACAAAATCGAAAAGGAACAGTAAGCGAATACGTTACTTTCCGAAACTTGAATAACTACATAATTACTTCGCATTTTTAAATAAATATTTTGTAAACTTTTAAAGGAAAAACAAACGTTTTAAATTTCCACAATTTACTTAAACAAAACCGTGACATATGTTTTGGCCATTTTCAAACGGATTTCCATCAAGTATCAGCTAAATCAGTCGATTTAAATATTTTGTCTTCAAGAATGAAAAATTTGACATCGATGTCTGAGTGCATGAGGCCTCTCGTGGCAATGGGGCCACCCCTATAATTTCAAAAACCCTGCCTTTATTTCCATCTAAATGCAGCGCTGCGATCTTCAATAAGCACGGAGTACCTAACAAGTGAAATAAAGAGCGTTGCTGTGTCAACATCAGTGACTGTTTTATAAATGAAATTTTAAAATATTGATATTAGACCTTGGCGCAACAGTAGCTAAACGTACGTATAAAAATAATTTTGTTTAATATATTGAAACAAAACTTTCTGTGCTTAATATATTATGCTTATTAGGACATAATCTAATATATATTTGATTAATCAAATGAATATTATAAGTTATATTTTGCAATTATTGTAAATGCTCATAACGAGACAATGGCCTAATTATCCCACTTTGTCACCACACAAAACAAATTGCGTTATGTGTCTTTTCTTTAATTTTCAGATGGTTCATGTTATAAAAGAACCACAAATAAAGTCACGATCAACAAGGCCGATGTTTTAAAATTTTACAACAGCCGTGATGAAGTGTACGAAAAGTTTAAGTTTCCCCGCATCACGAGTCTTCTACTATAATGAGACATAGTAGGATAAAAGCAAGTTGGCCATATTTCAAATGCTGAGTGAGGAACAAACCAACAGTGGTAGGTTGCTTTAGTGCTGCAAGATTCTACATTTCGCGTATGTTTACTTTCAAGCATCAAAGGATGACCCCACTATTGAAGAAGGATGTATACATCCAGTTGCGATATATATTTGTCATAAATCTGGATGAATAACTGAATGTTTGCTTGTGACGTGGCTCGAACACTTCCAGAAGGCTACAAAACGCTCATTACAGGAACCAGTTCTGTTAGTGCTTGACAATCACGCAAATCATGGTTACCCTCTCACCACATACTTCTCGTCGCATTCAGCTCTTAAATGTTGGTTTTTGGCACCTTTGAAAAGGGCAATAAATCATGACGAAGATCTTCATCTTAAAAAAAGCAGTAAAGATTTGTACAACATGGCCTTGCTTCCATCTTCAAATCGGCCTACGAGAAGTCAGTGGAGAAAAGTGTAAAAGGTTTTCAATGTACTGAAATATTTCCATTAAATCCAGACGAGAACGATTTTACAGCGCCTGCGGAAGATTTAGAGTTATATATTCATGCAGCTGAGCTTCTTTCTCTTCATGGGACTTGACATGTTGACGTTATCCCCAAGCCATTAAATCTCGATGTTGCCGCTAAGCCACCAAATTGAGACATTAGAACTGGAACTTGCCCGCGCGATTTCGAATTTAGTTGCAGGGAGATCCCAAGTCACGGTAGCTGAAATAACACCGCTTCTAAGGAGAGTTAAGAAGAAAAAGAATATCCGAAAGAAGGGCTTTTCTAAAATTTTGATGTCAATGTATATTTAGAAAAACTTGAGAAAACTTTAAACAGAGGCAAAAAGGCAAAGAAAATATTTAGTCCATAAATAGAAAAATATATAAAGTTTTGCCGCTTAGGATTTAACCTTGAAGAAAGAAGTACTTTCAAAAACAAAAGAGTTTCCAAGCAACAAGTGGGCGCTTCTTCCCTTACACCCACCCCTAACGTGCAATTCGGTAGTTTTTCACGTTTTTTTTGGAAAATTATTGATCCTACAAAATAACTCTACTTACAGAAAATATTCCCCTTAAAATTCTACATAAAGGCTCCACTACCTAAGTTGCTCAGACTAGATGTAATCATGTATTTTAGGTATTATTCCGGACTGTTGTGGCTCCATTAAACTTGGATTGTATTGAAGGAGGGGTTTATAAGTATAAGAGCTTTAAGGAGCACTCGTTTTCACACCACCACTGAGGTAGAGTTATCGGCGCGTTTTTCTAAGTAGTTTCCCCTAATAACCTAATCCACTAAATTAATAAAAATAAATTTATAAAAAGTCTTCTGTAGTATCTACAGCATCTGCGAAATCTGTATTGATACAGCTCTGGCTTAGTACAACTGCGTCTCTTTCCACTACCTTGTTTGCAACTGCAGGTTATTAGTTTTAAAATAGAAGCTAAGGTTGGGGGCTCAGTGATGAACATAGAAGACAGTGCATCTTAATTTTTTCCTCTCACATAGCTCAGGCTGCAAATGTTGTCCACGCCATAACTGCACTTGAAGGTAACTACGACGGGAATGCTGTTGTACTGCTGCCGAGGTGGGAGATAATTTTAAAAGAACCAAGGCACTACCCGCTTGGGCAACAAATTTATTAAAATAAGCATATGTTGGCTCACTTAGACTATTATTGTTAAGATTAATTTATACATTTATTTTTCGACTCAACTAACTGTGTTTTTATCATCTATAATATCACAAGAGAATAGTTATTTGTTTTACTAGGCAGCAAAGTAGTAGATTGACTGCCGCGGCTGATAGTTCATAGCCGAGCGTAGCGAGGCTAGGAATTCAGCTAAGGCAGTCAATCTACTTTGCTGCCGAGTTGAACATATAATTTTTTCTCCGATTGTTTATAATGATATATGTATATTGTATATTTGCAAATTATTACAATTCCCACAATCTTTTTATTTTTCCTGTAGTGATAAATTAAGACAAAATTTGATAGAAATCGCAATTGTTGGAACGGTTGGTTGCTATGGAAATGTATATGTCCATAATAATTATAGTTTGACAACTTATGTCAGACGTTTTATTCCCATGGAGACTAATCACTTTGCTGCCTAGGCAGCAAAGTACTTACTTTGCTGCCTGGACAGAAAAAGTAATACTTTGCTGATTGATATGGGTCTGCAAAATTAATATTTGCTGTCAATCGGAGAAAAAATATTTTGTCGGCAAAATTTTCGAAAGGTATGAAAGTTTGTTGCTTGGCAATTTCGCGAACGATAATTTCGGTATCAAAATCACGAGCCGTCAGGCGAGTGATTTTGTCAAAAATATCATGAGCGAAATTGCCGAAAAGCAACAAACCTGAATAAAACCTTGAGAATAATTTGTCTACACAATTCTTTTTGGAGTGGTATTCCTCATGACTATCTCACGAGAAAAACTAGACTTAATGACGTTTGTCAAAATCACAATAATAGTTATACCAGACACCTTTCTGATGGACCTGTCATAGTTTTGTCGCTAAAAAACCACTCAATTAACGGACAGGTAGTCGAGCAGTTGTTATGACGCTTTACCAGTAAAGCACTCTAGTGAAATAGTCAGAAAAAAATATCACGCCTAGAACGTTTGACACCTTTTGTGTTGACACTATTCTCGGAGTAACTGTCAAATACAACAGTAACTTTGTAGCCATAGCGTTTATGAATAAAATTGGTGTAGGTAGAGTAGACATTTCCAAAGGTACCTTCTTTTGGCCACACCATGCGAAGAAACAGGCAACCACCATCAAGAAAGAATGCCATTCGGATCGAATAATAAACGCTATGATAAGAACACACCGACTAGTAAAGGTTAAACCGTACCTACTAATATCGTTAGTGTTCATACTGGCGATGGCGATGGAGAAGAGGTACTCCGACCAGAGGTCTATCGAAGACCTATGTGGTCAGAGTTGTACAAATACACATTTCACAGATGCTGTAAAAACTTTGCTCTGAGCAACTTAGGTAGTAGAACCTTTTTTATGTAGAATTTCAACCTTTTCCTTAAGTTTAGTTTTTTGTAACACCAACAGTTTTCGAAAAAATCGCGAAAACTACTGAACTGCACGTTAGGGGTAGGTATAAGGGATGAAGCTACCATACGGCAACATTTCCTAAACCCATTTAGCAAACTTACCAATAGATGCGAACGGCAGCCAGTAATACAGTGGAGAGCTAGGCTTGTGGATTCTTCGGTACATTTAAATAAATATAATAAGCGCCACCTAGTTAACTGAGACACAACTAGGAAAAATTTACAATGTTATTAAATCCTGAAAAGTCATTTTTGGAGGAGCTTTTCATAATATTTCCCCAAATAAATACCTTATTCTTCCCTACTATGTATGAGATCCCTTGATAAAAAAGCAATTATACAGTACAATTTACCTGTCATGTATAAACAATAAAGCAATAAGAAAAAAAACCTACACATAGTATTAACTATTAAAGGCAATCGTCTCAGATACAAAATGTCCTGCGTATCAAGGTTACTAAAACAATGAGTTGGTAAATAGCTGACAGTGTTTAAAATTAATGAATTTTATGCTGCCGCAGGGATATAAATTAAGATATATGCAACTAATCACTCAATCTATAGAAAATATAAATTTGTCAAGACAGCCTTGCAAATAGGTGAATCATATTACTTACAAATCATGAAGGTATTTCTAATCTTAAAATAATTAAGGGAAAGCGATATGTGTGTGCTAAAGCCTAAACCCTTGGAGAGGACCCTAAAAACAATAAAATTATTTATCTTAACAAAAAATAAATATCTAACATTGACAAGATTACTCACAACCTAACTAGTTTGTCATCTTACCTATCCTATCTATAGAGTATATTTGCTGGTAATAGCCAGGGGAACAAAAGGAATACTGTCCATTCTAGAGACTTGTTCAAAATCAATATTCGTGAATTCCAAGGATCAGCAATATGAGAGCAACAGCCATATAGATTCTTCTAGAAAGATTGGAAAATACAATTAATTCCACTGAAGATAGCATGAAGATATTGTGACTTACCACGTGAGGTAGGATTTTAATAACACAAAGAAAATCCTTTATAGGTAACCTCCATGACACTGGTTAGGGTCGAAATACATAAAGGTAGCAAAAATATCATAAAATAAGGACCCTAGATATTTCAACCAGTCCATGAGGCACCTCGAAAGGGCTTCACTATCGACTTCTCGTTGATCTAGGGCATAAAAGGAAATCTCTCACGGAACACCGTCCGCCGAAACATTGTTACTAACTTAACTTAGTTGAAATAACGAACCCAACCGCATGATGGAGCACCTAACGTCAAAGCTCGGTTAATCGAACTTCTGCCTCTAAACCATATTCGCCAAGCAGCAAGTAAATATGCCTTAAAAATCTGCAGAAAACCGTTACTTGGGGACGTCGATTCGATTGAACAGCTCTAACAGTCAAAATAATATGTGCCTGATACTTAATAAATTAAAACACGAAATCTCCTCGAAAGACAAAGAAAACAAAAAGAAATAATATACCAAAACACAATTAGATAAATGAATTACAATATACATTAGATGGCTCTTATGATCTCCAATTTGTTTTGGCTTGAAATAATAAACAAACTGAATGCTTTGTGTTGAACAAATTGTTAAGTTTTTATTAACTTTTAGATCAAAGAAAAGGTTGTGCGCATTTTCCTGAGTGATTAAAAGAGAGTTCAAATAATAAAATCCATGAAGACAACATCTAGCAAATTGAACTAGACAACCAGAGCCCTTGAAAGATATTTCCGGTACTACTCACAAAGGTACAAAAATCAGACCTGATGTTATTATCATATCATAAGTATTTAGTACATCATACTGAGACATAAATATAAATATAGAAAGTGTATTCAATAAATTTTAAGGTAAAACAAGCTATTGTACTATATACACTGTACTTATATTGGAATAATCAAATCAAAATTATGTTTGCAAATAAAAATAAATATATACTAAGCAATTAGCAAAGGTGTAGCATTTGTTTATGCCAACATTTGAAAATAATGCTACACTAACTTGTTTTGTTTTTGAAAGTACATCCCTATACTAGTTTGGCCAAAACTTTATAATTTTCTTCTATCACGCTATTTAATATTAACGGCCTAATTAGAGAAGAAGATATTGGAAGTTAAAGAGAATATATTTATTAGCTTCTCGTCAGACACCAAAACTGATGTAGAGCTCGACGATAAAAGATTAAAGGGACATAAACGTTCCGATTACGAAATATGCGTTGGATTTGGCGATTATCGGGAAGGACATGAAACTTGGTTCAGGTACAACATATGTGGAAAATGGGCGCACCACGATTATAGTGAAGGTAATAAGGCTAAATGTTATATATGTGATTTCTGTAATGTTAAATAGACAATTGCAACTTTGTATCATTAATTTTATTTGCATCATTTTTGTTTTAAGACGAATTATTTCCGCGATTACTAAATCTGTTCGGCGCGTCGAGTATAGGACCGATATTAAGCTTCTCATACGGCGGCCCCATAACCCCGTATTCCCCTATGTAGTTTCAAACAGGGCTAGATTTTTTATTAGACCCGATGTATCTTTTTCGTCTGTAATATAAAATTGTTATCTAGCTGTTAATAGGATAATGTGTGAAGTAGAAACTCAACACACACTGTATATTAGGGGTGAAGTTTAAACTGACGATCTCTCTGTAGTAGTAAGTATTCAAGTATGCATTCCTACACAAATCTTCCCACAGTTGAATTATAATATAGCCCGACAGATTGTCCTCCACATAAGTTTTCCTATGAATAAAAAATAGAATATTGGATTAGATATGTAATTTAATTTTGTTACTAACCTAGTTTATACCCATGGTGATTCATTCTAATAAATTGAAACGCTAGTTTCAGAAAGAAAACAGTTTTGATGTTCAAACACTAAAAATTCAACTTAATTATTGTGAACTAGATTCTGGAGCCAACTGGGTTGTCCAAACTCTACACAGCAGCAACTTTGTAATTATTTACATTACAATTTTGCTTCTTCGTCGAGTCCAGCTGTTTTTAATCCGTATATGTATTTATTTACTTTATCGAAATGTATATTATACTAGCAGCTTTTTCAATGTGATAATGAGCCAAATTATTTCGTGAGTTTATTGGATTAAAAATATCTCGCGTCACAGCTTAAATCTGATATTAGTTAAATATCCATTAATGACTAAATTTAATTTCAACGGCACAAGAGAATATGCAAACAATTAGTGATAGACGCATGCTATAATTATTAGATGACTGTTTGGTGTTTGATTTTAATTAACGTTCGGTGGCTAGGTTTATTTTGTTAGCGACAACCCACACATCAAATAGAATAACATGTAAATTAATTATAGGCTGCAAAACTAAGTACTAAACTTATTGACATAGCAACATTAGCACAATTTTTGTCGTTACTGAATAGGATATTACGAAATGGGCATTTAATGATAGCCACTAAGACAAGAGTATGTAGACAGTCACGATAGACGGCAAGAGCGCACCAGTTCGTCGTACAACTGGAAACACCTAGAACATCGCTTTACAACAACTCCTTTGTCTGGCGTACTGCATCACTGTGGAACTCACTTCCGGGACATCTGTTTCCCCCTAATTACAATTTACAACTATTCAAGAACCGTGTCAATAAACATCTTCGCACACACACCGCTCGTGGAGCGCCATAGGATCTCTCTTTATTTTGTGTGTCACTGCCATAAAAAAGGCAAGTGCCATAATAAATGCGAGTGTCTTAATAGCCATTATCTCTTGTAATACCAAGCTTTTATCCAAACGTGCGATACCGAGTAGGGTGCATTTGGACCGCATTTTTTTCGGGGTTTCCTCGCATAACAGTGTTAGGAATTATGTATTATAAATTTAAAACAGAATAATAAGAATATAATTAAAACGAACAACTTTGAAATTTCTATAAAAGAGTGGGGATAATATTGTATCAACTGGCGGGAATCATATTGTATCAAGGACGATCTGAAAACAGTTCAGTTTACCAGATCACACTAAATAATCAACATGTGTATACTGATTTCAGTAAAGTAAATGAGTATAACAACAAAACAAATAATGTGTTTAAAAAATACGATTCAAGTATAAAAATTAGTGAAAAACTTCTAAATTCTAATGTTTATTATCTAAATAATTCTTCATCTATGTTCATGGCTGTTGGAATAAGTTCAAGTGATTTTTCACCAAGAATCCTTACTGGAAGTAGAAACGTATTTTATGTGAGCCTGAATGCAGAGGAGTGGAACACTTTGGTGAGATACCAGGGAGTGATAGCTATTTATTTTTAGTCTTCTAGTTCACAGTCGTTGATGTGTGGCAACATTACTTTAAGCTTTGATAAATTCAATGCTTGGCTCATTTTAAAAATTCAAAAATTGGATTGAATTTATGTGTATCTTTCATGCAGTTCTGTTGACATTTTATAGTCACTCATTGACATTGTGGAGTATAGAATTCAAATAATTAAGGAACAAGAACTTGAGAAGTATTTTAAAATTGTTGTTTCAAACTAGCCTTTGCACACAATCAAGAAACATTCAATCCGACATATATGATACGCTTGAGATGCTGTATGTAGTGGATTTGCTCGGTTGTTTCACAATTTTTTTTTTCAATTAATGTTGCAAGGTTGTCTACTAACTTTCTTTCAGTCCTTGTCTCGAAATTATCAAATCTTATAAACTTGGTTAATAACTATGTATCGATTTCTTGAGAGAGTAGCCGGCATTATGAGAATATGCATTGTCACTAGTAGAAAGCATTCCAACTGTTTCTATACTACTTTTCAATGGTCTCATCGTATTAAGCAGGCCTATATAGGCTTCTATTTCTCTTCTGTTAGTTGGTACATCTTTCCTTATCTGATCAGGATGAGTTTTATTGTAACCATCAAAAAAATTCTTGGTTATGAATATATCAACAGAAAAAAAAACAGTATAAATGCGTCCTTGATTGTAGCTATTTCTCAACTTTTAGGTGTAATTCTTGGAGCATTCAAAATCTTATTTGCTTGTAAATGTCGGGTGTGTATACTTCTTGGTACTTTAGACTACTGGGTATTCTCTTTGGCCATATAAAATGGAATACCTGTTTCAGTCATCTCTGTCTCACTCTCTCCCTCATCACTACTAACAAAAATTTAATCATATACACTTCTTCTTGGTCGAAGACAAGTCGTCACTTTCGGCGTCACTTGCGACATCTTCTTGCAATGTTTTCTCAGGTCGTCGAAAATAAATACCCGCAACAGGCCACCGTTCGTGTCACTAGGAGCATGATGTGCTCAATAGAAAGAGTAGTGGAGAGACAAATAATAAATATGTATGGATTTTAGGCAGCCATTAGTTCATGAAAGTTTAAAATATACACGTAGGATACCAAGCGTGGAGCAAATGCACCCCGCCACTAAAAATCCTAAATTGTTTTGTACAAGAAAAATTCAAGTAAAATTGAGAATTGCCTCTGTAGCATAAAAATATGCAGCTACTGGAAACAGGGTAACAAACAAAAAACAACTGGGAAGAATGGCAAAAACCCCGTTTGGGGTGCATACGTCATTTTTCTAAGAGTAGGCATATAACGAAAAATAAGTACATTAGCTTTTAAAATTTACTAAGTAAATATTAACTATGAACTCTCACATTTGATATATTTTAAATGCCATCCATGGTCATGGCAATCTTTGATATTGATCAGATATTGCTGTGATATTGTTTGGTTTTAAACTGGTATGATAATGTAAAATTTGTATCTTAATGAATTTCATTAAGGAACAAGTAGTAAATGCCTAATAAATGAATTAAAGTATAAGAGAAGAAAATAGCACATTACATAACGAGTGTTGAAAAAGCTAGCTTCAAAGCGAGAAATTTTCCAAGGTTGGAAACATGCTTTCACACGACACGAGTAATGTACACTATTTTTCTTATGACTTTCTATGAAAATGGCACAAACAGCCTCAGCTTAAGCGCAGGTTGGCTGTATTAGAAAATAGGGAATATTCAAATATTAATTTTAATACCATTAGACAAAAATAACGCCGATGAATGCTGGCTGGAATTTCATTAAGCAGCGATAAATGTATCCAAGAGATATGGGAGTAGAAGACTGCAAGAAGTTTGTTAATAATGGAACAGATCATATTCATGCATCATTTTCGTAAATATTAAAAATTTAAAGTGGTTTTTAATTTTGCTCTTGCTCTTTAAACACGCTACAATCTGTCAATAATTATAAAAAAAACTTTTATCTACTTTCATACTCCACTTCTACTCTGTACTTTAATGTCGTTTATTAAGATGCATATTTTTCATCACGATACATGTTTTTTTATTAAGATACGAGGAGTTAATAACTAATAACCAATTATCATTCGGTAAATATTGCCATCATCATATTTAAATTTATCAATTTCGCCAGTTCATAATTACTATTTACTTAGTAATTATTGAAAGCTAGATACTTATTTTTTATTGTTAACACTACAACGCAGTTTTATCCAGAATTTTTGCACTTAATAAATCATCATCTTGATGATGCTAACGTCAGCGTCGGGTGCATTTCTGTTCGGTATCGTAGACGAAACTGTTTTAGTGAATTTTGCCGAAGGTTCCAAACCACAATATAGTTCCATTATTATGACTGTGCATCGAGCTAGAGTTTGTTCATTCATTGAAATGTCAAGAATTCATTCATAATGTTCAAAAGTCTCATTAGTGTCGATCCATTTGAAACTATTATGCCTCTTTTGGCGACCTTTGCGGTAGAGGAAATACTCCCCAAAATTCAAGATCGATAATAGCTAGGTTTTCTTTAAGGTAGATCTCGTTTTTGTTCGAATTGCTGGTTCCTGATAGTAATGCGTACTAATTTTAGGAATGTCGCCTTGCCATTCGATGACAAGGCGGGAATTGAGATGAGAATGAGCTTCGTTACATCAAAATTCTGGGCTTCTACTTTTGAAATAGGCTAGAAAATTGTTGGATGTGACATGTGACATGCGAATCGTCTTTCGATTGGTTAGTCGGAATTCTTTAAGTTGATTTTTGAGGAAGTTCCTTTGCCTCTCACGTTGGTTTCCGGATCTCTCACTTACTCTACGTCGGTCTGATGTCGGATGGAAATTTAATTGATTTTACCTTTCATGGGATTTTCCAACCGACCCATTTTTGGAGTTTTTGGCCTTACGTTTGCCTTATATTTGGTTAGTTGTTTGTTAGTGCCTGTAACTCACTCCCTAATGGAATTTTAGTACTGCTTTTACCAGGTGAGTTGAATTTGTTTGTTTTCAACAAACGTAAATGGTCCCTAATCCCGTTTTAATTTTCCTTACATATAATTTTCTCATCCGTCTTTTGAGGCAGCCCAGCGATTTCGGCGTTGAACAGATAACAGGCCCTTCACCAGGTAAAAGAATAATTTTATTTTCTTTGCTCTCTGATTTTTCGCTGATATATTAATTTAATGGTTCTGATTTTAAATGTTCTTTGGTTATGCGTTATATGCGCAACCTTGAATATATTACTGTTTCACAGGGCCCTACCGACGGACGGGTTCTGCTTTCGGCTACGCCTAGAACTGAGAAGCAAAATTTTTCCTGCAGGTCTTTTTTTGACCGTGTTATCTCCGGCAACCTGTAGAGTCCTTCTTCAATTGGGGAAGTCTCTTGTGCTCCTGCATGCAGTTCCTCGTGTTCAGTGAATGTGAACGGTTCCTTCTGGAAGCTGCCTGACGAGTCACCCTTCAACTGTGAGAGATTTAGCTTTAATGTATATGTATATTTACGTTCAATTTCTGGTTAGTGTATACCGGATTGGTTAGCCTTCGAATCCTTAGTTTTTCTCTCACCTTAATAAACGTAATTTTAACTAATTTTTTACTTAAGTAAGGTATGTCTCTCTGAGAAGGCCAAACTGTTTGTTAGCCTTGTTTATTTTTTAACTTTAATATCTGGTTAATTGTGTTTACCCTAAAATAAGTCTGATTTTGGGCAGAACCTTAAAATCTCGTCAATTTTGTTTAACGTCAAGTCTAGTCTTCTTTTATTAGATCAATTGGCTATTTCGATAATGTTACAATTTATTTTTCACCGTTAATAAAAGTTGAAATTACAAAGAAAACTAACTATTCAGTTAGATTTGGTAGGAGATTTTATCTAATCTTTATGCAAAACGAAGTATTTGTTATGTCGGTTACTAGAGACTAACAACTTGTACGATTACCTATTACATTACACACAAAAAAAATTATGTGTATCTGAATATATCTACCTGGTTCGGTGTTGAGATTTTCAGAAAAATACACTGGCTAATTTGTCTAATATTTTTAATCTTTTCAGTCCCTTTTTTGAAATTTTACAAATATTTCTATTCCACTTGTGCATTATATATGTCAGTTGTATTTTCCAGCACGAAACTCTAATTTGATTTTAGAAAAGAAACTTGTTGTTGAAGGAGCTCGTTTTCAAACATCCGTTTCGCAAAGCGAAGGGACCGAGAATCATTGTTGAAAAGTTCTACAATTACACTTTTTAATGATCTGCTTAACAATACAGCTTCTAGCAAAATTCCCCATCTCGTTAAAACTAGCGGTGGTTTAAGAGGAACATTGGGTAACCTTTCTCTGTACAGCTCGGTCTCTAGTAGTGTTTTGGGAAAAAAAATTCACCTTTGATACTATCTCGTTGTCATAAGGAAATTTGTTTTTGATTTCCTCAGCGACTCTATTAATACCATTGGTTAAACATGTCACATGAATTAAATTCGCGTAAAATATCCTTTACTGTTTCCAGCCTTAAGTATGCCGGGGGCATCTGGTAAGAAATGAAAGGTTTTTTTCTACGAGCGTGCGCAAAGTAGTTACTTTGCGCACGTTACTCAGTGCGCTAAGTAGTACTTTTCCGCACGCTATGCGGGAAAGTGTGCGGGAAAGTAAAATTCTCTAAAATCACCAGAGACAAGAAACTGTATTTTCAGAAAATTTATACTTTTGGACTTTTTATGCAATATAAGAAACCATTTTAAGTCATAATTATACTCTTTTCTTTAAAAGTTTCTGTAATTCGCGATATTGTAACTTACACCAAAAACCATATATTTTGAAATCCTCGGTATAGTAGTAAAAAATTATGTCAAGCAACAATACTTATAATTGTCAGATTGACAGATTTTAAACAAATCTAGGTGTAAAACGAAGTATCCCAAAAAACATAATCCTCAGCTGAGCTAGAAAGCCTTAAGAAAATGGATAGTTCTAATGACCCCAAGATTTACCACAATGTATCCTGGCACGTGGAAGAAAAATGTGATTGATCGAATTATTTATGCAACATAAGAAAACCGTTTTAACTCTTAATCATTCCCTTTTCTCTCAAAGCTTCCGTAATTCGCGATATTACAACTTAAACCAAAATAGTTATTTTTGTTACAAGTACCTAAAATGGAGTTTTTCAGGACGAATCATTGCTGTTTCCGGACGAGGCATTATAGACTAACGGCTCATGACAGTTTTTTCGGCATGATCGTTTACCGTCGGCCATTCGAATTTTTGTCTTTCATTGATCGAGTATTAATGCGTGATGTCAAAATTGGAGCTCCCTTTCGTGCAGAAACATTCGGAATGTTGATGCGAAAGTGTATTAAAAAGTTGCGATTTGGCATGATTGTTTACCGTCGGCCGACTGCTTTAGACGATAGTTAATGACAGAAAAGTCCAGTGGACAATTATCTGCCGACATTTCGCATGGTTATAAATTGGCCAAAAATACATTTGTTATTGCAAAAAAAACGACTATTATGGTATGATCGTTTACCGTCGGGCGTTCATGGTGATCGTCTATTTATGTTATGTGGTAGCGAAAAATATCAAAGGCCGACGGATTTCACAGTTAGAAAAATTTTTTGTGATAAATTCAAACTGCAATTTTTTTTATGAATATGGCATGATTGTTTACCGTGTAAAATATTGACAGTTACTTCAATTTAGAGGAAATATTGTTGTTCATAACAATGGCCGACGATTCAGGTGGTTATAAACTATTATGAACAAATTAAAATGTTGTAAAAAAATATGAACAATTCGGACTGATTGTTTACCGTCGGCCATCAGCATCATTCGATTGATAATGTTGCAAAATGACGATGTGCACATGGGCCGACGAATCGGATGGTTAAAACACCTTTTAAACAAATTAAAAAG
>MU182513.1:56948-107653 GCA_016904865.1 Pissodes strobi | reverse complement strand
TCGCCAGTTCATAATTACTATTTACTTAGTAATTATTGAAAGCTAGACACTTATTTTTTATTGTTAACACTACAACGCAGTTTTATCCACAATACCGAAACAGAATTTTTGCACTTAATAAATCATCATCTTGATGATGCTAACGTCAACGTCGGGTGCAAAATTTCTGTTCGGTATCGTAGACGAAACTGTTTTAGTGAATTTTGCCGAAGGTTCCAAACCACAATATAGTTCCATTATTATGACTGTGCATCGAGCTAGAGTTTGTTCATTCATTGAAATGTCAAGAATTCATTCATAATGTTCAAAAGTCTCATTAGTGTCGATCCATTTGAAACTATTATGCCTCTTTTGGCGACCTTTGCGGTAGATGAAATACTCCCCAAAATTCAAGTTCGATAATAGCTAGGTTTTCTTTCAGGTAGATCTCGTTTTTGTTCGAATTGCTGGTTCCTGATAGTAATGCATACTAATTTTAGGAATGTCGCCATGCCATTCGATGACAAGGCGGGAATTGAGATGAGAATGAGCTTCGTTACATCAAAATTCTGGGCTTCTACTTTTGAAATAGGCTAGAAAATTGTTGGATGTGACATGTGACATGCGAATCGTCTTTCGATTGGTTAGTCGGAATTCTTTAAGTTGATTTTTGAGGAAGTTCCTTTGCCATTCACGTTGGTTTCCGGATCTCTCACTCACTCTACGTCGGTCTGATGTCGGATGGAAATTTAATTGATTTTACCTTTCATGGGATTTTCCAACCGACCCATTTTTGGAGTTTTTGGCCTTACGTTTGCCTTATATTTGGTTAGTTGTTTGTTAGTGCCTGTAACTCACTCTCTAATGGAATTTTAGTACTGCTTTTACCAGGTGAGTTGACTTTGTTTTCAACAAACGTAAATAGTCCCTAATCCCGTTTTAATTTTCCTTACATATAATTTTCTCATCCGTCTTTTGAGGCAGCCCAGCGATTTCGGCGTTGAACAGATAACAGGCCCTTCACCAGGTAAAAGAATAATTTTATTTTCTTTGCTCTCTGATTTTTCGCTGATATATTAATTTAATGGTTCTGATTTTAAATGTTCTTTGGTTATGCGTTATATGCGCAACCTTGAATATTTTACTGTTTCACAGGGCCCTACCGACGGACGGGTTCTGCTTTCGGCTACGCCTAGAACTGAGAAGCAAAATTTTTCCTGCAGGTCTTTTTTGACCGTGTTATCTCCGGCAACCTGTAGAGTCCTTCTTCAATTGGGGAAGTCTCTTGTGCTCCTGCATGCAGTTCCTCGTGTTCAGTGAATGTGAACGGTTCCTTCTGGAAGCTGCCTGACCAGTCACCCTTCAACTGTGAGAGATTTAGCTTTAATCAAATCTAGGTGTAAAACGAAGTATCCCGAAAAACATAATCCTCAGCTTAGCTAGAAAGCCTTAAGAAAATGGATAGTTCTAATGACCCCAAGATTTACCAGAATGTATCCTGGCACGTGGAAGAAAAATGTGATTGATCGAATTATTTATGCAACATAAGAAAACCGGTTTAACTCTTAATCATTCCCTTTTCTCTCAAAGCTTCCGTAATTCGCGATATTACAACTTAAACCAAAAACCATATTTTTAAGTCATGTCAGGTCAACAATAATAGTCATGTAAAGCAACAGTAGGTATAACTGACAGATACTTTTTCTTTTATTTAAATACGGGTCATTATTATTCTGTGCTTGTTTGGACCGCGCCCGTAGAAAAAATATTGTTCCTAACACCTGCGCAAAGTGACTTCTCCGCACTCGACTAATTGACCGAACTCCGCTTGGCGTCGTTCGGTCAACATCAGTCGCGTGCGGAAAAGTATCACTTTGCGCACTTGTTAGGAAAATAACTATTTCATCACGATGCTATATCTGGCATATAGCATCAAGAAGAAATAAAATTTAATTCATCTTGAACAAAACATGATATTGTCAACGAATTGGCCTTTTCCATTTGCTTTAAACCTACTAATTACGCCTTAGGTAATTTATTCTTAAGCACTCCAATCATTATATTAGCTATGTACCAACTGGAAGAATGAGGAAGTTGCATCAAATTTTTTTATTGCTGATTTCGGTAGCCCATGAAAAATAAGTGGACACGTGTTTTTTTCTTTTTTTCATTAGTCGAAAAAGAAGCAGATACAATGCCTTGAAATGTGCTTATGACGTCACAGTACACATGAGTTGTTACGTCGCACCATGCTTAGTATAACTATATATACAAAACTAAAAACTTGCAAAGCTCTCGTAATAATCATCTTTAGTGAAAATAAAAAAAAAATCGATTTTTTTTCACTGTTCTATAGTTTGCAATACAAAATATTTAGTTTAATTTTGCAGGAAACTTACTCATTTATGGTTTCATCCACACAAAAGTAATAGTTATTTATACTATAAGGGATGTAAGTGACATTTACTAGTCGAGGACGATTTTATGCCCGAGCGATAGCGAGGGCTAACAATATAGTTCGAGACTATTAAATGTACTTACATCCCGTGGAGTATATAAGATTTTTTCTTCTCCCTGCAGAATTTATTCTTGGATTTTTATTAATTTAATTCGATACTTTTCGCATGAAATTATGAAGACATCTCTGGCCGGTTTCTATAGAGTCATAACATTCTTATTTTATCAATAACCTCAAGCTGACAGTTTATTATTAAAAATTGTGAAAAATTTAAATTATTGATTTGTATAATAGCCAAATGGATACAGAAGAATCAGCAAATATCGCTTGTCTGTAGCTGCTGCCAGAAAAATCGAGGAAGAGGTATGAAGCAACGTATCAATACTTCAAGAAATGATGCCAAATAAAGACTGCTACTGTAGTTTCAGAAACCGTGCTTTGGCGTACTTTCACGAAAAATCTGCTGTATTAAAGTTTCCATCAAGCTTATGGTGTGAATATTCCATGGTGAAGTCCACCCTTTTCATAGAGGAAAACAGATATTTCCAAGTATCCTAAACTTCGAGCATTTTTAAAAAGAAGAAATGACGGGTATAAGCCTAAAAAATCCAATGTGTTTGACAGGGAAAATGTAAATAAGTTCTTGTTTGAAGCCCCCGATGATATTTATTTAATGATGAAGGTTGTAATGATAATGGAAATTGCTGGAGCGTGCCGTTCTAATGAACTCTGTGTAATGAAAATGGACAATGTTGAATTAAGGCATGAAGTTATAATTGTTACTATTCCTGATTCCAAAAATGGAATGGCACATAAATTTACAGTGACTAAAAGTGACGATGAAAAGGTTTGTTATTTCAAAATAGTTCAGAATTACATTGATATAAGATCTCACATGACGAATTTTAATCCTCGCTTCTTCATGCGATATCAAAATGGAAAGAGCTTAAATCAGCCTGTCGGGAAAAACACGATTTCTTCAATTCCAAGTAAAATTGCTAAATTTCTGAGCTTTTAGTATTTTAAGCGGTATACTGGACACTCCCTTAGAAAAACGTCGGCCACTTTATTAGCAAATACTGGAGTTGATGTCTTAGCTCTCAAGCGACATGGGGGATGGAAATCTGCAACTATTGCGGAAAGTTATGTAGCCGAGAGCGTCAATAATAAAAACGAAGTTGCAAATAAAATTTTATACAATATAACGAAGCCAGAAGTTTCCTGCAGTACTTCAAGAGTAACAGAAAACTTGGTTAGAAATGGAGAATTTATGGAGTCAGAACATTCCATATAAATTGAGAAAAAACGAGAAAACATTTATCCAAATTTTGTAAATAATGTTCATAATTGTAATAATTGTACTATTAATATTCATTTCACTTAATATTACCTCAATTTTTATAAATCATTGTTAGCTTGACGTTGTTGATGAAATAAAAAATTAAAGGTATCCCGTATCCCCTATGTTTGTAGTATAAACTTAATGAATACAGGGTGGCTTAAATTATTCCCACCCAAGGGTGGTAGGTTGACTTACAACCCGTCGTCAAGGGCAATCGATATCTTTTTGGTAATTCTCACTTACGTCCTTCAAAACAGTGTCAGAATGGGTTGTTTACAATACAGGGAGGGGACAAACATAATCATTTTCTGTTTCAAATGTAATTATTTAAATAACGTCTAATTATTAGGAATGTTGACAGTTATCTTCAAACAATGAATTAGTGGTTCAAACAAAATAGGTTAATCCTGAAGTAGAAAGAAACAAATAATATTTTAGATCCAAACAAAACAAAACAATCAGACCTGAAGAAATGATATTAGACAACACGCAGCACGCTAAAAACAGAAATTCATGATCTATTTGCAGGGATAGAGACAGTTCAGTTTTTTAACGGGTCATGTTCAGTTGATCAGTTGTCTAACAAACTAGGTAAAATTAGTTACGCCATAAGAGTATTGGTAAAATCAAAGACAATTCACAGGGGGATTGTCTTTGGTAAAATGTATAAATGAAAGAGCGCTTAGAGATGTATACTTTGCAAATATTTTATCTGTGATTAACTTTGAGATAATGTTTTGGGGCAAAAACTCAGATATTTAAAAAGATTTTGTTAGACAAAAGTGTATTCTATATATAAAAAAGATTTCAATGAATCCTGTAGAGGGCTCTTTAGGGAGGAAATATTAGCATATGCATTGTATATTTTTGTTACTTAATTAATGATCTTCTTTAAAATAGGTATATATTTAAGACAAATCAAGTAAACACATACAACACTCGTAATATGGAGATAATGTACACAATTGGCAGGTTAACCATAACAGAAAAATCATCTTAACATATGTAAAATGTTATAATATATTATCAGTAGAAGCACAGAAATGTTCAAACAGGACAAAATTGTTGTTAGAGGGAATGGAATCATATGGTATGATATGGTATGGTATGGTGTGGTCGGTACGGTGGTGGTCAACACGTCGACCACAATTGATCTTTTGTGTATACTCTTTTATTTTACACGAAAATTTCTATCTCTATCGAGAACCTCAGAATATTTCGATGATTGAGCTTTTGTAGATCTCCCGGTGCCACAAGGGCATTTTCAAGATGCCTCAACCCTTGGCGAGTCCGTGCCTGACGTTCGCAATGTAGGTGCTCTGACGTTTGAGTCATAGTTTGGCAGAATCAGCATTGTTCGTCAGTGTTATTCCCCATTTTCTTGAGGTGGTATTTCCAGGGGCCGTGGCCAATGAGAAAGACTACGACCAGTTTTTTTTGTAGCTTGAAAAGCCTTTTTGTGTAGTTAGGCGAGTGAAAGATGAGCCTATTGGCCTGTCTCTGCCCAGGTGCAATAGCCCAATGTGTCTCTTTCCGCCTTTTTTCCCAATTTCTGAGTTCATTCATTACGTGTCCTCTAGTGATGCCACATAATGGTTCAGGCCCGCAAGAGGCTGTCTGTGCACCATTCCATGCGAGCTGGTCAGCGGCTTCATTGCTTTCCACACTCTCGTGCCCTGTTACCCACATTAGGGTGAGACTGTTTCTGTTCGCCATTTGATCTGCAGCCATCCGACAATCCCACACTAGCCGGGAGTTGATTCTGCTAGCTGCTAGCGCTTTTAAGACTGCTTGACTATCTAGTAGGATATAGATCCTTGCACCTCTTAGGCTTTTTTTGGCACATTCTGAGAGAGCTATATTGATATCAGTTAGTCCTGCTTGAAAGATTGTGGGAGTGTTTTTTAAAGGTGCAGAGATTCGGCACTAAGTCCGTAAACTGCAGATCCCCCTCCTTCTTTCATCTTTGATCCATCTGTGTACCAGACAAGTGATCCCCTCTCTAGTTGTTTTAGTCTTTCCCCTGTAGTATTGCGGTCTTCAATTACCACTTCATTTCAATTACCTTCAATTACCACTTCAATTTGATCTAATTTTGCGAATGTATGGGTGTATGTATTGTTGAGTTATCGTTTGTCGTGGTTTTCACTGGTTATACTGGATGGAAATTTCTGAAAGTTGTTAACAGTGTGTTAAACCCTGAAATCTGTGTAGTCTATAAGTTTGTTTTGTGCAGGAGTGCCCCAAAAGGAGGTAAATTATGGTTAAACAGTGAACAATGGGGTAACAATGGGATTGTGAGAGCAACGATAGAACACATTCCTCTTCTTGCCTTTGCACTGTGTCTGAATGAAGGTTGGGTCATTCGCCCGAGAGAAACTTTATAGAGATTATTTATAAATTTCTTTGAATCTTCTCAATGTTTGGGGTCATTCTCTGAGAAAAAATAGTACTGCTATTATACAATTTCTAAGTGGCTACTATAAAATGGCAGATATTTTCAAATGTTGTAAAAAGTCCAATAGCAACTGGATCTGCATTGTATGTCATAACATTTATCACCCAAGCTGTTGTAAAAGAACTAAAAATTATAGATGTGTTTATGGAAATTACATATACTGCTCTGAAGAATGCCAGAACAAACAGAGCAGAGCAGGGGAAGAAGACATGGAGGCTTTACAAATTTTAGTGGCCGAAAGGACAAGGAAGTTGGAATCGAAAAACACATATATAGCTAGGTTAAGGAGACATTCCACATCATTTGAGGGAGAGGCAAAGGAAATGGAAGCGGAGCTAATCGCACAGATAGAATTGTACAAGTCTAAAATCGTAACTTTGACAAAGATCATAGACGACCAATCCAAAATTTTAAAGAAACAAGATACATCTATGCTTGTTCATACAGCAACCCAAACAATGAGTGCAACACTTAATAAACGCACACAGACGTCAAGTGCAATAAGTTTGTCCTTAGCGACGCAGACTACCGATTGTAGAGCCTCTGATGTTGAAACCCAAACAGATATATTGAGCGAAATAAGCGACATCAAATCATTAAAAGCAGAAATAGAAGAACTGATGGAGGAAAATGCGATGCTTTGGAATAATAAAAATAAAGCAGATGACGAACTGGGAAGAGCAAGACAAGATCTCGCTAATCTTCAAAAGATCAGCCAAGATATGACTCAATCAATTAAAGTGTTAGAAGCAGATAACCTTGCACTATCCAAGGAGGCACACTCTCCAAAAACATCGCGAGGGCCTAACAACACTGAGGAAGGAACGGACCCATTCAACTATGACATTACACTCAGAACTAAAAATGGTCAGAATTCCTGTTCGCAGATTCAAGAGAGCTCTGCCAGATTAACAGAGAAAAGGAGCTCCATTCTCATATATGGAGATGAAAGCTGTAAGGGATGGGCCAGCATTCTTCATCGGGAACTGAACAGTAGTGAGTACAATATCTTTTAACTGTCAATGCCTAACGCCTCTATTGGAAAGTTGAAAAAAGATATATTTCTTAACACTAAAAATATGAAACACACTGACTTAGTCATAATTTAGGATACAAAATTAGGATACCTGACAAACTTAAAAAGCCTATTGGCTATAGCTAGGTTTACAAATTTGATCTTAGTAGTTTGGGTTATTTTTGTAGTAACTTTTGTAAAAAGGTCTATGATTATATCAGCCAATTTAGTATAACTAACAAAAATAGTGTAGTATAACTAGTAAAAAAGTATTCGATTCATTGAAAACTATAGACTGAATAATTTTAAGGGTTATAGACACAGTAAAAAGTCTTTATGTTCCATTTTAAAACAATATGTTCTAAACACGAAATGTGTTGCTTCTAAGATTTTACTCAAAGGTTCCTCAGCTAAGATCGCGCCAAACAACAAAGCAACTAATGATAGTAGTATAGCTGTTGGTACTGGAGCTGACTTATCCGGGAATGGCGACTGCTGTGTTACTGATAGTGAAAAGAGACCCCACCTACCCTCTCACAATTTTTTAGAAGATCTGGGGAACCAAATAATTTTAGCTTAGTTTATTTAAATGTCCAATCCATTAGAAATAAGGTTGATGAGTTGTTTTTGTTTTTGGAAAGTCTGCAGTTTCCTGAGATGATTATGCTGTCAGAATACTGGCTGAGGCCGGATAAGCCGTTGTTCATTCCGAGTTATGTAGTAATTAACAAATATAGCCGATCTGTGAATACACATGGAGGAACAATATGCCTTGTCAGTGAGCAGCTGCTCGAGGCGGGTATTTATAAAGGTGTGAATGACCACAATGAATTGTTGGAAGAAAAAGTGTTTGAATTTTCAATTGTGAATGTATCTGGCACATATGTGTTGTGTCTCTATAGGTCTCCCAATGGTGATGTCAGGGAATTCTTCTCTAAGCTTGAGGCCTTATTGTCGGCCTTGCCGGTTAGAGCTAAGATATTGTTGTGTGGTGACCTAAATATTGACTTCTTATCTGGATCTAATAAGAACAGTCAATATTTTAAGGATCTGTTTATTTCTTTCGATCTAAGGTCACACCTAAACTGTCCAACCAGGATAACTCTGCAATCATCTACGATGATTGACTACTTATGTTCAAACTTCGACTTAAAGGAGGTACAGTTAAATGTTGTCTCAGCGGGTATATCTGATCACGAGGCAATAGTTTGTCAATGTAATTTAACAGAGGGAAAACAAGTGGGTAAGAACAAATATAGAATGGGTAGATTATTTACAAAGAAAAACTATAGAAGATTTAATCAAAAATGTTTGGACACTTCCTGGCGGGACGTACTTAATTCTGAACAACCGCTAGGTGTTTTTCACAGTAGAATGACAAGCGTTTTGGAAGATTGTTTTCCAAAAATTCCGATTAGAAGCAAAGAAAAGAAAAACAAGAATTGGCTCACCAAGGGTTTAAGGGTTTCAGCTAAAAACATCAGATGTTTGCATTGGTTGCGAAAATATTTTTACAATGATCAAAACTTTATGAATTTATTTTTTAACTACAGAAAAATATACCGATGCACGATTCGAGCATCTGTAAATATTTTTTATTCCCAGAAAATAAGCAATGCCAGAAATAAACAAAGAGAGATATGGAATATAGTAAATGAACTTCGGCAAAAGACTAACTCTAAGAATGTAAATGGTGCAGTCTCTGAGTCCAATCTTTCATGTAATATAATTAACGATTTCTATTGTTCAATAGCTTCCAAACTATCCTCAGAAATTGAGAGTAAAGAAGACTTTAGTCAATACATGTCCCACGTAAATATAAAAGATTCATTTTTTCTCACGCCCACGAATTTAATAGAACTGAAAAGTGTTATATCAAAAATTAAGAATAAGACATGTCACGGTTGGGATGACATGTCAATAAAAGTTTATGAAAGTCTGCCTGACTCAGTTTTAGCCATTCTCTGTGAAGCGATTAATGATTCCTTATTGGCGGGTGATTTTCCACAATGTCTTAAACTGGCAACTGTAGTGCCTATTTTTAAGGGTGGTGATGTTAACGAGCCTTCCGATTTCCGTCCCATAGCTCTTTTGAACACCTTATCAAAGATAGTGGAAAAAATTGTAAAACTACGCATGGTATCTTTTTTGACTAAAAATAATATATTAAGCAGGGAGCAATTCGGATTTAAGGCAGGTCTTAACACTAATGATGCTATTTATTCATTTCTGGAGGAGCTATATATCAACCTTAATAGGAAGGATTATGCATCGGCTATATTCTGCGACCTCAAGAAAGCTTTCGACTGCGTGGACCACCATGTTTTACTGTATAAGCTTGAGAAATATGGGTTCAGGGGTACAGCATTGGACTGGTTCAGGGCTTACTTGTCTGGTAGAATGCAAAAGGTAATGTTTAGCGGTAAAGTGTCCAACGAAAGGAATGTAGCTCATGGAGTACCTCAAGGGTCTGTATTGGGCCCAATATTATTCTTATTATATATAAATGACATCACGAGATTAAAGATAGAGGGAAAATTCACACTGTTTGCGGATGACGCCACCGTCTTATGGAGCCATAAAAACGCTGTGATCCTAGAGAGTACAGTAAACAGAGATGTCGGTTTAGTAAAAAGATGGTGTGACGCTAACTTCTTAACTTTAAATGTAAATAAAACATGTGTTATGAATTTTAAAGGTGATATTAATGTAACTCTAAAGGATGGTTTGCTTACTAATCTTGAAGAAAATAAATTTTTGGGCATTTATTTGGACAACAAGCTGAGATTTGTAACTCATATAGAGCAGTTAAAAACAAAATTTGCATCTGGTTGCTATGGTATCAGAGTCTTGAATCGGCAATTAAATAGAGAGACTGTTAGGGTTGCATATTTTGGTCTCATTGAATCGCACTTGAGGTATGGTTTGTGTTTTTGGGGAAGTTGCGCCGGGGAACTCTTCAACGCGGTCTTTGTGTTGCAAAAGCGGGCTGTCAGATACATGTGTGGGGTTGGCACTCGGGACACTTGCAGACCCTTGTTTATAGAACTGCGAGTATTAACCTTGACGGGTTTACTCGTGCTCGAGACAGCAACGATGGTGCACAAAAAATTTCAAGATGACATACACTCCCCTAACCCAAACAACACAAGATCAACGCACAGAGTGCCAGTTCCAATACCAACAAGTGCACTAACAAGAAAGTCTATTATTTATAACGCTAAGGCCATTTTTAACCATTTGCCACTACAGCTTCGTACAATCAAGTCAGCTGAGGTCTTTAAAAAGCAATTGAAGACCCTATTAATGGACAACCCTTACTATTGTTTGGATGAGTTTTTCAATACAAATTTTAATTTAGTAATGCGGTAATGACGTTTGTTTTGTCTTACTTTCTGCGCAATTGTTTCTCACTTGAGTGTTGCCTGTGTGTCTATTTTACTACCTATGACTTCAATAATTTTATCCAAATGTAACTGTATAGTGCTGTGCTTGATTTTTGCGGTATTACTTTTTATTGCCTTATTCTTTTCCTTTGTTTTTTTTCCTTTTAATATTGCATACGTGAGCATGTAACACCTGGTAGTAGTTAGATTTGTCAATGTGACGTGTTATCTAATTTGCCTATCTATTTTATTGCTTTGTACACAAGTAATCTTAGTTAATAAAGCATTTTTTGATTTGATTTGATTTGAAAGGAGCGATCAAAATGGATTTTTGTTTCCATTGTACCGGTTGATTTGGTCATCGCCTCTATCTGGAAGAATTTTAAGGTGACCAGTCAGGTTTCCTGACTTCAGTTTTTGTGTCTAAATAACTCTATACGCAGTGTTGTAGGTCTCCTTTTCTATGCATATGTGCAGCGGAGGGAGATCAAGTACGGTTTCGAGAGCTGCCGTGGGGCACATTTTCATAGTCCCTGTCATACCCAGACAGGCGAGCTTTTGTACTCTTGTTAGCTTTCACTGTGCTGTTATTTGCTTTGTTTTTGCCTACAACACCAAGCAGACGTAGGTTAAAATAGGCTTTACAACAGTGTTATAGGACCACCAGATGGTGGAGGGATTTAGGCCCCATGTTTTACCAAAGAGTCATCGACAGGCCCAAAGCGCTACCTGTTGCTTTTTTGATATATCTTTCCAGGTGTGGGTTCCAGGTTAGTTTCTGGTCAAGAACGATGCCAAGATACTTAACCTCCTTTGAAAGCTCTACCGTTGTCCCTCCCAAAATTGGTGCTTTAAGGTTCAGCTTCCTTCTTTTTGTGAATGGGATCACTACGGTTTTTCTTGGGTTGATATTTAGTCTTTATTGTATACATCATGTTTTTTTATGGTAGTGGCGCACATACTAAAGGGAGATCCTATGGCGCTCGACGAGCTGTGTGTCCGAAGATGTTGATTGACACGGTTCTTGTAATTAGGAGGAAACAGTGCATACGTTCTGAGAGGACGGTGTCATGTTTGCCTCTTATTATTATAACTAGCTCATCTGCGTAACCTTGGACTTCAAAGCCCGCTTCAGTTAGTCTTACCAGTAGATCGTCAACAAGCAGAGACCAAAGCATGGGCGATTTGACCCCTCCTTGAGGGCATCTCTTTATTACTTTGACTGTGACGGCGGTTTCTTCAATGGTCGTGGTGAATTCACGGCTGGTTAGCATGGATTTTATCCATTTTGTAGTGGTTGGTTCCACTCCTCTGCAGGTTATGGCGCGAATGGATTCAGGTGAGGTGTTGTCAAATGCACCCTCTATGTCTAGAAATGCACACAGCGCCATTTCCTTTTCAGGCAGTACCTTCTCTATTTTGCGGACGAGATTTTGAAGAGCATGGGTGGTAGATTTCGATGGTTGGTATATGCGAATTGTTTTGCATGCAGTTGATCATTAGAGGAACTTGCTTGTGATAGTTTAAACTTTTTTTTTATAAAAAAAATAAATTAAAAATATAATTTTTGCTGCGACGTCATTCCTTTCATTTAAGCATAGTTTTTTTAAATGTTACTAATGTAAATACATGTTGTGAAATAAAGAAAATTAGTTAATAAATGAATAATATTACGTCTTGAAGTTTTATCACTTGAAATGTTAAATTTACAATAATTCTCAAGAAATTACATACAATTATCGTTACTCATTTTCGAAAGAGAAACGTATATTAGATATTTTTAAGGCCTCTTTAATATTTTTGAAGCTGTTTGGAAAGACTGTTGAAGTA
Source organism: Pissodes strobi (assembly GCA_016904865.1). Classification (NCBI taxonomy): domain Eukaryota; kingdom Metazoa; phylum Arthropoda; class Insecta; order Coleoptera; family Curculionidae; genus Pissodes; species Pissodes strobi. The sequence continues at coordinate 95,185 of MU182513.1, read as the reverse complement.
ATTGAACCCTATGCTGGAACAACGTTGTAACCGCCAATATGTGTAAATATGGTATTTCCGTGGAACAACGTTGTACGTGCCCTAAATAATCCGCCAACGTAATAGTAGGGGCATAGGAAATTTTACTGGTGGTTTTCTGATGTCATTTTGATTAGTTGAGTCTGTTACTTTCATGGAACAACGTTGTATGCGCCGCTAAGCCTTCTAGTTTCGCGCCAATTTACTTCGTTTACACGTGCTCGGTGCGTTGTTTGTTGTTACAAGCAGAAATGGATATTACTTTGACAAACTGTGTTGTGACACCACAGCTAAATAGAGGCAAAAGACAAAAGATGGATTTTGTAAATTGGAAACAGAAAATATGTTAATTTCTATCAAAATATTAAGAGCGATGCCTAGAAACATGTTCTGCATATTTTATTCCTGGTTTATTTGATTCATAAATATACGTTTTTAATTTTCAACTGTCTTTGTTTTTAACCTTAAAACAAAGTTGTAACCGCCATAGTTCCGTAAAACAACGTTGTAACCGACGTGGATATACAACGTTGTTTGATTGAAATGAGGAAAATATGCTCTTAAATCACAATTCTGTATGTGCTCAAGTCTGTAGTGCCTATCATATGGTTAAGTTCATTTTTGTTAGTCATATTGAGCATATATTCACTTTATTTGATAAAGCAATCGATCATTTTTTGTTTTTTTCGATTTTCCAACAAAACATTATTCGGCGGTTACAACGTTGTTCCAGCATAGGTTTCAATTGTTGTACTTTTTCGCCCGGAATCTTTGTTTTATCCTTTTTTGCTACATGTGTTGCAGTTTTCATACGTTGGTCTATGTAAAATATCGCCCCCTTCTATTTATGGTTTTATATAAAATGAGTTTAACGAAGTATTTTAACGTACAGAATCTTATTCAAAGAATTAATTTTTATTAATTTATTACCTATGTATTAATTATATGAACAAAAATATGAACAAATTTAAATACGAAATATACTTTAACTTACAATTTTGCTGCAAACTTAGCAATATACTTTGTCTTTGTCTTTGCATAGTTTAATCCAGTTTAAACACCACTTATCTTTGGCATTTTCACTTGTTTTTGAAATATTTACCAAAGAAAAACACATCCAAGCTAAAAGTAAAACAGAAGTATTACTACGCGTTGTTTCGCATTCAAGCTACTGAAAGCAGTTAAAAATAGTCTGCCTACCTTTTTACCCTCACCATTTACAATTTTGAGTAATTCTCGACATCATTGATCTAGTTTTTGGTCTGGTTTTTTTATTATTAGAATATAAAGCCATAAAAATTTATTAAGGTACAAAGAGTAGCGGCACGTGTTCTCGGTGACATTAAACATTGGAAAACAAGAAATTTTGTTTTAAAACAAAACATTATGCGCATTTTCTCAAATTTTTCAATAATATGCAAAAACCTGTAATTTGCCTAATAAATGCAAATTATGCAAAATGCTCATTGCATATTATACTATTTTTTAACTAATAAAACACTTTAAATCCCTAAGCTACTAACTAGATCAATAATTTTAATTTTCATAAACGGCACTACGACGACGGTAACTTTCCACATAGTATGGTGTTTTATAAACAAATATAATTGAAAAAAAAATCCACTGCAACTTAATAACCCTGGTGTTATTATTAGACAAAATAGTATTTCCCCAAAAGATTTTCCAAATTATGGATTTTTGGGCAGTAAAATTTACTATCACAACGTGCCTAAAGATGTCATTTTATCTAAGCCTGAATATTTTGGTCCACTATGTAGAGTTTTAATTTTCAAACAAGAAGCGTGTCAAAATAGTTATTTACGCAACAACTGTATAAAGTGACCACATGAATAAAAATGGCACTTTACACATTAGTAGCACACAAAATTGTTGCTACTACCGAAAAATATATGAAGAAATAAAAATATTATTAAATTACTTTGCACACTGCACTGAATGTCAAAAAATATGTTAGATTTACTACGCACTAGTAAATCTATAATAAGGCAATTTATTTTATGCACCGCATTAAAAGGTATATTTTACGAATCTTAGAGAGTGAGTAAAGTGAGTATTTACGCACGGTAGTAGAAAACAATATTATCTGCATATCCTATCAAAAATCAGTAAAATTGACCTAGAAATGAAAAGCTATTTAACATCACAACATTTAGTTAGTTTTAAACAAAAGAACTCAAAAAGAATTTTGAAAATATAAATCTTATAGAAATATCGTATATGAAGTAGTTCAAAATGCAGGAAAATTAAAAGTGCATCTAATAATAACTATAAAAAATATTATTTAATAAAAGAAGTAACAACTTCCTAAAAAAAAGTTTTTCTATATTAATTTCATTCATGATTCAAATCAGTAACGAATTTAACGATTTAAGTTAATTCAAATATTCGCTGGAGTATAAAATCTTTTAAGATCTGTACGAGAAAATTAACTAATTGGCCGTATTGATTAATTGAGGAATAATTCTGCTCCAGGCAAAGATAAGATTCCTTAATTAAGAAAATACATTTAAACATTATGACACCGATATTTTACTTGAATAATCTTTCATTTTCCCCTTTTATTATACCTTCAAATTGTAAAATATCTATTGCAACAGGAGTACTTAAAGCAGGCAATAAAAAATAACTAATAATTATTATAGACCCACTTCAGTAATAAACAATTTGCAGAAATATTTGAAAATTTTCTAAAAGTGAGAATAGAAATCTGAAAGCTTACTTTTTTGCAAATAGTTTGGTTCTAAAAGTAAAAAAACGCAATAATAATCATTGATTTAAATTGTGCCCCATGAAATTGTTTTAGAGTTTTAGACAGTAATTTTTTTTTTCGCAAAGTAGTTAGACACCATTTTATCTAAGCTAAAAAATTATTGAACCACTGGGTAGAGTTTTAGATTCCAAACTAGAAGTGTGTCAAAAATATTGCCTTTATATCCTATCGAAAAATTAGCAAAATCGATCAAGAAATTAAAAGTTATTTAACGTTGAAAACATTTACTTTGCTCCACAATGTACGTCTTTTAAAAAAACACCATTTTCATATATTAAACCAAAATTCGAAACTTATAAAACTTAATAACAAAATAAGAAAGCGTTTAGTTATTTTTATTAAAGAACTGAAATATAAAATATCTAATTAATAATTATTGTTCACCAAAAGAATTATGAAAATCTTATAGAATTATCGTATACAAAATAGTTCAAAATGCACGAAATTTAAAAGTGTGTCTAATAACAACTGTTAAAAAATATTTAATATAAGAAGTAACTAGTTCCTAAAAAAAGGTTTCTCTAAATCAATTTCATTAATTCATTCAAATAAGTAATGAATTTAACGATTTATGTTAATTCAAACATTCATTCGAGTATAAAAGCTGCAAACTTTAATTTTAAGGTCTGTACGAGAAAATTAACTAATTGGCCATATTGATTCACTGAAGAATAATTCTGCTCCAGGCAAAGATGAGATTCGTTAATTAAGGAAGTACATTTAAACATTATGACACCGTTATTGCATTTGATTAATCTTTGATTTTCCCCTTTTATTATACCTTCAAATTGGAACATAACTATCGTAACATGGGTATTTAAGTCAGGCAGTAAAAAATGACTCTAATAATTATATTTTAAATATTTCTGAAATAGAATAGAAATATGAAACTTTACTTTTGAGAATAGAAATCTGAAACTGCACTTTTCTGCAAACACTTCTAACGGTTCTAAAAATAAAAAATACAATAATCAACAGCGATTTAAACGCAATGAAATAAAAATCTGGCCGTTTTATCTAGTTATTACTACTATTTGATCGATGTCTCATGAAATTATTTAAAGATATTGGTATTAGAAATGGACCCTCAATTCTATTAAGCAAAATACGAAATGTGGAGAATACTGTTTCTCAGGACCCCGCATCGTGCTGGAATCCATAACCTTTCTGGTATTTATCGACGATATCGGAAGATTTATTGAGAACGGCAGTGGTTATCATATATGCGGTTGTCACTATACTACTCTTTTCAGGGATACTTGGAAAGATCTAGATAACTGAACTGAGTTGAGTTTAAGTGCGTGCATGGATGGTTTAGTTATAGTTTAAGTAAATAAAATATTTCAAAAATATACTTTATATGACTTTCCCAGTGCAAATCATAATAAAATTCTAATTAAAAATGTATCTATTAAAATTAGAATAAACTAATCCAAAAGTTTTTACCCCTGTTCCACGCGACTGGTCACTTTTTTACGCAAAGTTTTAACATTTGTATTTACAGGATATGCTTACTTTGCAAGGTAAAATGGACCCGGCAGAATACGAAACCTTTAAAGGGAATATTTTACAATATTTTACCCTTAGACGTTCGAATAAGTTTTTGTCTGAAATTTGGTCGGATATGACCATCGAACAGACACTGATGAGGACTATGAAAAGCATAGCTGGACTTACCCATGGACGTGGAATAACAGATAGCGTTTTGACAAAGTGGACTCTAGGAATGCTTTTATACACAACGTGTGTGATGAAATTGAAAATGTTTGTTACATATCTAGTGAAACCACAGAGCAAAACGTTGACATGACAAGCTCACGAGTAACTCGTGACAATATGGATGCATAAAAACAAATTAACTGGTTGAAGCAACATCACCTGTTTTCTGAAATTGAAACCTAATGTCTATAAGTAGAGCTGGAATTATATGACAAATGCATATATGTTATTTATGAATATATCTATAACAACATTGCATTTCTATACAAATTATGTAAAAACAAATCTTTTAAGCCAATTTTGAATTTGGATATTTTGCATATATATCCATTTTTAGGCATATATTTTTTAAAATTGCGTATCTGGGCATATTTTTATCTATATAATGCGCTTGATAAAAAAAGCAGGCGAATACCGATAAAAATATCACGACGGCAAGTCGTTTGATTTGATAATCCGCGCCAGCCAACATCTTGGTGATACTCGTTACTGGTACGGCACGGGCGCGGGCGGGGCGGCGCGAATAGGAATATTATATTGTAGTTTTAGTTTACATTCGACCATTGAATGTCTCGCTGCAGTCGCTGCTGTTTGACGTAAACTTCGTTTATTATAGTCTAGTATCCAGTACCTACTAAATAAAGAAAGTATAGGTGTTAAAATGCCGAAGGAAAAATCACTTATATCGTTGTGGATAAAGAATTACCCTGAGCTAGTCTTGGACAATGGCAGTTTGTTTTGTAAATATTGCAGTAAAATTGTAAGTTCATTATTTTTACATATTATTCTGTTTAGAGCAATTAAAATACGTTTTTTAGGTATCATGCGATAAAAAATTTCAAATAACTCAGCACTTAGATACCCAGTTACACAAAAGTAATTCAACAAAATTTAAAACTGCACCACAACAGACTTTAATTCATCGTTTGCTTCAACGTCTAAGAATATAGAGCAAGAATCATTCCGTTTTGACTTATGCAATGCCTTAATTAGTGCAAATATTCCGCTCTCCAAATTAGATAATCTCATGTTTAAGTGTTTTTTGGAAAATTACACTAAAATGTCCATTCCTGATAGAACCACCATAAGAAAAAAATATGTTGACATAGTATTTGACGAGACAATGAGCAAAATTAAAGAAAAAATTGGCGATAACTATATTTACTTTGTTGCAGATGAAACAACAGATACTTGTGGGTGCTATATTGCCAACTTATTAATTGGCATTCTAGATGAAAATTCTGCCAGCAAATCACATTTAATTGGCACACAAGAATTAAATAAAACAAATAATGTAACTATATCAAAATTTATCAACGATTGCTTAACAAGGTTTTATCTACCAAATGCTGTTCCAAGTGAAAAAGTTTTGCTAATGTTGTCAGATGCGGCAGCCTATATGGTAAAGTCTGCAAATAATTTAAAGATTTTTTACAATAATTTGATTCACGTTACATGCTTAGCTCATGGAGTCAACAGAATAGCCGAAGAAATACGAAACCGTGTTCAAGATGTTAATAATTTAATCAACACGACAAAGAAAATATTTATCAAAGCACCACTTCGAGTCCAATACTATAGGCAAAATTTTCCCGGTCTACCCCTTCCACCACAACCAGTTATTACCAGATGGGGTACGTGGCTTACTGCAGCTCTATTTTATGCAGACAATTTTCAAGCGATAAACGAATTTGTGAGAACAATGTCCGATGATTCGGCTGCAATAAAAGATTGCAAAATTATATTAAATCAAGCTACATTGCCTCAAGAGTTGGCTTTCATTAAAGCTAATTATGGTTTTATTGTCGAAATAATAATAAAACTGGAAACACAAGGTTTAGAACTATATGAATCTGTTGAATTAATTCAAAATCTAAAAACAAAAGTCATGAACGTTAAAGGTGCAACAGCATATGAAATAAAAAGAAAATTATTGGATGTTTTAAGTAAAAATGAGGGGTTCAATCAACTTACAAAAATATCAAAAATATTGCAAGGAAACCATGAAGAAACAATTCAAATGGATCCAAGAATTATCAGCAAGTTTAAATTCGCTCCAATTATATCCGTTGATGTTGAAAGAAGCTTTTCAACCTACAAGCAAATATTATCGGATCGCCGTCAATCCTTTTTGGTTGAGAATATAGAAAAACATTTAATCGTCAGTGTTTACAGTTGTTGTGCCAATAGTTAAACATATTTTATTTTTGTGTAGAATTGTTTTGTTTTTGATTAAATACCGATTTGGTCTGATTCTGTTTATAATTATAATACTCCTTTGTAAAACGAAAATTAAACGTTTATTTTAACTTAACAGTACTTCATTCATAATTTCATACTACTTAAAATATTGTAAATTTTTGAGCATATCTGTGCATATTTCGCAATTTTGATTGCATATAATTTCCACAATTGTTGCATATATATGAGCATATATTCATTCTTTTCGGTGCATATAAATCCCAGCTTTATCTATAAGTACTGGAGTTGTTGGAGACGAACGCATTAACTGCTACAAGGCTCAAGGCTCGGCTCAAGGTATTGTCACTATTGAAATTTGAAATATAATTAATTGGCAACGAGTTTGATTCAGTTTAACTTAAACGTAAGGACAGAGTCATCTCATTGGGGCTGTCAACAACAGCATGATAAAGTAGCCGTTCCTATTGATCCACTGCTGATAAGGCATAGGATGTGCATTGCAAAAAAAATCAGAGGATCAGTTATAACAATACCTTTAATATGAAATTGATCCGTTTCCATTTTCGCTCTTTTCTGACGAAAGGCATAAAATCTTCATTATATAAAGCTTTTACACCACTTTCGAGCGATACGTAATTTGGAAGCAGGGTTCATATTATTGATGGAGGATTTCTGCTTCACAAAGTTGTATGACAGTGTAACGAATCTTTTCATGGTAATGGCATACATTATATAAAGTATGTGACAAAACACTATAGTTCAAATGCAATTATTGTATTTGATGGATATTCAGCTGATGCAACAAATAAAAGCATTAAAAGTACAGAACGTCTTCTACGATCGAAAAAGCAAACATCTGCAGATATAATTTTTAATGAATCGATTATCACGACATATTCTCAAAGCCAGATTTCTAACCAACGAACACTACAAGAGCTATCTTATCACCTTGCTTACAGAGAAGTTTAGGAAATACAATTTTATCGTTCATCAGGTCGTAGAAGACGCTGACAGGTTAATTGTATCGACCTCAATAACCGCATCGTCATCATTGAACTCTGCGTTTATCGTAGAGGAAGACATTGACATTCTTGTACTTTTAGTCGCAGTAGATAATAATCATGAAAATATCTATTTCTTAGCAAAGGGACAAATACAGAACAAATTTACCCTGCACAAAGTTTACAGAAACCAGAAGCAGCGGACAATATATTGTTTTTGTGGTTGTTTTGTGGTTGCGACACTACATCTGCCATTTTTAATCAAGGTATAAACAATTTTTTTAAGGTGATAACGAAATTCTCGGAGTTAAATAAAATAGTTCAAGCATTCAAGGAAGAAAATGAAAACGCCAATGCAATTGCAGTAGCAGGAGGAAAAAATCTGTAGAATTTACGAAGAAACAAAAAAAAGTGTATCTGGACTCTATCCGTTACCAGCAGAATGGGTATGGAGGAAAAATAAGGCTGGGCTTCCTCCTGATAGAACAACAAAAGATCCTGCTCCAGAAAAGCTGCTGATTTATTCCTTGCAAGTGCAAAAAAGGATGCGTCTTCGCTTGTGGCTGCAAAAGGGCAGGCTTAAATTGCTCAGTCATTTGCATGTACTGTAACAGAAATTCTTGTGATTACGTTGCTAAAATTTTAAATGACTCTGAAGACAAAGACGCGGACGATAATATCCAACTAATGACATCTGATATTAAGGGCGACGATTCTGGGGAAGACGGAACAGAAGAGATGACAAACATTTACGCAGCTACTGTAGACGTAACCATACCTGCTCCATCCACAGAATGGGCACTCTACCGCAGGTGGTGTGGAATCAAGTACAAGCGATCTTTACTGCGTAGGTAGACAATAACAGACCATTATCACGCTGTCAAGAACGAATTTGTACAATCTTACCATATTACCCTTTTTTCATACCCACATATCTTCAAAAATATTGATCGTACTAAAAAAACATTCACGAAACTTGTAGGGAATTTGCTTGTCTAGATACAAGAAGTCAAATATGGCCCAAAAACTTTTTTGTTTGCTATTTTGGCAAAATGGCGGCACTAGCGGCGACTTGCCAAGGTCGCAAATCATGTGTATAGTTAAGGTCATATATATCTATAAGTTTCACAACTCAGGAAGATCACTTTTGACCCACCGATTATTGCTTGGCTTTTAAGTAAATTAAATAAAATTGATTATTTTACCAGAGTTAGTATGCATTTTAAATTTTGTATACAAAAAAAACCTTACCCTTTACAAACAAATCCTACGCAAATTTGGAACCAGTGCAAGAAATTGAATAAGAAACCGCCATTCTAATTAATTTATTAGACAAAAAGTTAAATTTTGCCGACCACTAAAAATTATTTCGCATACTAAAAATTATGCCCCCACTTATTTGTATCTAATAATTAAGGAACCTTGGTATTGTTTTATAGTCAGATCTACGTTTTCTTTGCTTATATATCAAACTATAGTCTCTAAATTTCTTAAAATATTACCATTCATTAAATTATGTTGTGACTTCCATGACCCTATTGAAATATTATAAGCACCCAGGTGTCATCTTGAATATGCATAATCTGTATGGTTTACTTGCTATGCATAAAACAGATAACATTTCTTAGATTTATATCATTTAGGTCTAATGTCCTCTAGTATCGTATTTTACAGCATGAGCTCAAACCTAAGCTAATACTCAGAAAATTACATGATTTGAAAATATTGTACAGGCTACCAAATGACAGCATTAAATATCCAGAGATTGGCATACGCTTATAACCCACATTAAATCATTCTACATCGATCTACCATGGTCCCTTGCATCGCACTTATCACGGTCAGAGCTGGTATTAATGTGCTGACCTGGCTAATGACTACCTGGCTTCGATTACTTTGTGAGTAAAATAATTGTTGTATTATTTAATCTATAATATTTATTAGGCATTCTTTGTAGCTCCGTGAATTCGAAAAAATGTTTACCCTTAATAATTAAGCTTACACTTTAAATATATTATTTTAAAGTTCATGTAAATAAAAGTATACATAATTTGATACAGCTGGGTGTCAAAAAGTATGGACAATATCTACTTTTCAACCTCCTTGAATTTTTCATTTAATAAACCAAGATGGACTTCAAAAAATCTTCTCAACGTGTAACACAATTTCAGTAAATTCTGTACAAATTGTGTCGGATATTAGTATATGAATATTACGTCACCAAGCTCATAAACTACACTTTGAAAACAGGATTTATGAAAGTAGAATTTTGGCGATTATGGTTGTTTCATATTCATATACAATTTATTTTGCATCTATTGTGTAATTTTATCATCAACGATATTTTCAAATATTACACGCAATAAAGCAATGTGGTGGGTAACACTTGCTATGAATATGACTGACTTAACCTACTTTATTCTATGTGTAAATTTGTACATACCGTTTTCTGAATATATCACCCTAAAAGTATCTGAATGGAGGTGGCCAAAAAACTGACCCACAATAATCGAGTGATATTTCCTAATTATCTTCAAGTATCTTTTGTTGTGGTGGTCTTTATACATAATGTGACTTGGAGCAGATTGTCCCTTGTGTCTCTCGTCAGACCCAGGAGGAATATGACCAACAAGGTACACCTGGAAATAATACAGCCATAATAGAAAAAAATATATTTTACTGGTAACTTCTTCATTACTTGAGTGATTTCTAAGGACAATTTCTTTCATTTAGATCATAATGTTTTATATAAGCAACCAATTTGAACAATAATATTCTGAAAACAACCTAAAGTAATAATGCATATTTTGTTGACTAATTTTACTTCCTATTCACAAATATGTGGAATGACTAGCAAAATGGTATGAAATTAAATATGAATTAACCCTTTTAGTATGGGGCCTTTTTCAGTTGTACTATCACTACTCCCGACAAATTTTGCATTGTCTCAGACCCTGATGACGTGTATTTACGCCACCATAATAAAGGCTAAAAAAAACTGTAACACAGTAAGCAATGTGTAAAAACGAGTCAGAACCAAACTTCAAAAAGAAAATAGAAGTAAGAATCGTTGAGCAAGATAACTTTTGAAATTCGGCTACTTGGTGATAAATTCTATAACAGGGCACTGCACATAGCCCAACGTCTCTACACATGTAACTGCTCTCTTTTCTTTTCCTTGTTTCTGCTTTCGTCTGGGAGCAACCTTTGCATCTCATAACGGCACTGTTTCCCTCTTTCCTTGGAACCAATTCCTAAGATGCCGTTCTGTGAGTCTTGCATTCTCATGATCAAAGTGAACTGGCTGTGCCTCAATCGATGTATACCTTTCCAACAACTGCCGAATAACTTCTAAGTGAAACTTTGCAATTGGAACATTCTCTGCATGTTGCGCTAAAAACATTGCGTGGGCATTTAGTAAGGTAACATCCAGCGAATGAAAGAATACCTTTACATACAATTTTATTGATTTACGAGTGCAATCAATGCTACTGATCATTATGTCCGACCTGTCGACGGCACCCATATGCGTGTTATACTCTACAACGCATAAAGGCTTCTTTATATTTTCCTTTGTAATCCTGCTTATTTTAGGAAGAGTGACAATTTTATGTTGATAGATTGTTGTTAGCATTACGGCATCGCCACAGTTTCTCTATTTCAGCGCCAACCGCCAACATACTTTCGATGCTTCTCCAGTCGACTTCACCAGTTTTTAGCTTTTTCTCAAACAATGGCATTTGTTTTCGGTTTTGTCGTACCAATTTCAGTTCTGTTTGAAACAGATAATTTGACGGAGTAGGGTTCGTATAAAAGTTATCAGTAATCAACGAATACCATTTAGTTAAATAAGGACTTAATAGCTCAGCAACAATTGCTCCTGTAACAACTAGATCTTGACTCTCTTCCGCTTGTACATTTATTGCTTTACCGGCATATATGATGAAATGTAAAACTATGCCCGTTTCACACTCATAAAAAACGTATAATTTTATTCCGGAGCGATGTCTTTCAGTTTTAATATACTGTTTAAAACTCAACCTTCCTTTGAACAAGATCATACTCTCATCTATAACTAAGTTCAGGAAAAGATAAATGTGGTTCTGAAAGTTTATTTTAAATTTTTGCAATATCTGGTCAATTTTATGCAGTCGATCCTTCAGCGGCACTTCCTCGTTAATACAAAAGTGCAAATAACGTCGAATCCAAAATATCTGTCCCTTGGCATCTCTTGACCAAAAATCAACATATGCAGTAAATTATCTTGAGACCAGTTTTTTATTCCATTTCTTGAAGCGTGACATTAACATAGTTATTGCAAGAAAAACATACATTCATACAGTTTTTAGCCTTCTGTTGGGAGGCATACTTGTTCGTTTCTATCACAATAATATGTTTACTATTTTCCGAGAACAGGCTAAGAAGTAATTTACTACTTTTGATTCCGGAGTTAAGCTGCTCGCCCAAAAAATGTCCTGTTTACATCGCTGCAAAATAGGCTCCAAATCTTCTGGTTCCTCGGCAATCGAAGAGATTTCAGAACTAACACTTTCAATTTCTAAATCAAGTGATACTCGCTTCCGCTGTCTTGAAATGGCTCTTCTTCACTACGGTACAAATTATCCTTATCTGCACAGTTTAAAATTTGCCTAATATCACGATGGCCCAACCCGAATAACTGGAATCTTATTGTTTACGCTTTTGGCCACGTAATGGCTTTCTAGAGGAGCCGGCACGCTCTTCCGCTGACATTTCCAGTAAGACTAATAGTCGAAAAAAATGCATGCTCGATACACGTACGTTGTCGCCGGTCGTTGTAAATTTTTGACATCGCCAAAATATTTCGTCGCCCGGCTTGCGGTTAAAGGTATGGTTCCGCTTGTGCGTCGAACGCATGCAGTGGCTGCATGCAGCGGTCACTGCGTTCGACGGAGAGACTCCTCATTCGGAATTACGAACAAGTGGTTCATCTTGTGCGACGCAGCAGTCCGCCGCATAAGATAAACCACTTGTTCGTAATTCCGAATGAGGAGTCTCTCCGTCGAACGCAGCGGTCGCTGCATGCAGCCACTGCATGCGTCCGACGCCCAAGCGGAACTATACCTTAACCTAAAGTTGACCTAATATTGCGGCGCTCGTCTTGTCTGTGGTGAGATGCAAGTTTCTGAAGGTGTCGCACCTATAAGGTAGTAATCTAATGGATGCAATTAGTCGATGATAGATTAAGATGAAAGCAATTAAATCAATAAATGAAACAAAAAATGCTAGTATTATTTATCTCTCTTGAGTTGGAGAGTTGCCTGGAGGATCAACTGCCTCGGTTTTAGAAGGTGAGCTCGCAGAGCCTCTAGAACTAATGGAAAATAATATTTAGCGTCATGGCGGCAATGTGCCGGCTGGCAGTAAAAAAATAATTCCAGAAAAATCTCACCTTGTGTAGTATTAATATCCCGATAAATCGGTTGTGTCAAACTCAAATTAAATGAAAACTAAGCATTGTAAAATGACTGTGGAAGCAACAACTAACGAGCTAAAATTAAATTTTTCACTAAATAATAGGAAATATTCTTAAACAAAATAATAAATCTGTAAAAATCCCAATCGACAGCAACAATTAAGTGAAAAGAGCCCATTGCTAATATTCAAGGCTACCAATCGAATATTACAAAACTTATATCATGACACTTGAAAAGATATATATAAAGAAAAAATCCCAAATCTCAAAGTTCACAACTGTCGGTAAGAAGGTGAAACTACAAAATAACCTCAAAATCTACTAAAACAAAAGAAAGGAGAGCAAACATTCACACATTGACGGTTGGGATAAATTTAAAGAAAAATAAGGGAAAACCAGGGGAAATATGTGAGGGATAAGCCCTAAATCCCTAGATCACTATGAGAAGAAACAACAATGAGCAATCTGTGCAGAAATCAACCAGTCTTAGAAGAAAATAAGCAACAGGTACTAGTTTTTTACTATTGAGGAGAAAGAAAAATGTAATAACTAACAGTTATTCTGGAATTAACAGGTAAATAATAAAGCAGCAGCAGTATCTCAAAGCAAATGAGTGACCCCAAAAAGTCAAAGCGATATCAGCCTGAGATTAGAAGTGAAATATCCAATTTGAAAGTAGTATATGAATTTGACCGATCTAACGAGGATCAAAGGTAGGTTATTAGCTCAGTTCTTAAATGCAGAACTTCAATAAAACATAATTATTATAATATCACTAAGCAGAGTTAATCTAATAGCACAATAATTATTATTTTTATTTTAGTGGTTTGAGAAACCTAAGCGAGCCAGCTCTTATCCACTCTAAAAAATAATACAGGCAAAAAGTATTGGAGGACAACATAAAAAAATTGACGATCACGATAGTCACTCACTACAACAACAGTGTTATAAAAGCTAATACGCATTAGGTATTAATGATCGTATGTATAATAAAATTAATTAATATTAATAAATGATGCAACGGGAATTCCGCTAAACTTGTTAACAACAAATCAAATAAATGAATTTACAATTGATTAACCGAAGAGACTAGCACTCAATAAATCTTACCACAAAATATAGAATCTTTTGTTGCTAAATGCAGCATATAAAATTAAATAATTATAATCTTTTTAGTGGCAAAATCAGACTGTTACAACTTACATATATGGCCTCTAACTGACTGGTAGGTTATTAGTCATAATCTAAAGTTATAAGTCATAAAATGCCAGTGAGTTATAAAAACCATAACGAAATAAAATATGAACTTTCAATTTATAGTGTTTTGGATTTTACTCCATAAATAATTCCAAATGATGAACGATTTGTTAACAAATAAACTAAGACACCAAAAATTACAATCTTCCTATTAATATTTATATTAACATGTATGGTAAAGGCGTTACATGATGCCAAAAAATTACTGGAATTATTTTGTTAGTGTGGTACATACAGCATCTTGAACTAATATTAATACCTAAAAATATAATAAGTAGTGTAAACTGGTATTTACATTGAATAATTATGATGATGATCAAACATGAAAGAAAGTGAAAGACCGCAAATAAAACATCGAAAAGTGGATATTTAGGCATGTTTGTAGAAAATACTATATTTTAACTAACCGAAAGTAACAAATATCACGGACCAATTTATACTATTACTTAACTTATTCATAAGTTGAGCTTCGTCTAGGGCTTCACGCAAATATTGTTCGGTTTGTTTTCTTTCTAAAACCTTGAAGGTTTTGGATTTGACATTTTTATGTTCAGCCTCTAATCTTCCGAATTTAGAGATTTCAGTATTCTTGTAAACTTTCAAAATTAAGTTCAGTGTTATTATTCAGTGTATTTGGTTCATAAGGTAGTTTTTCACTTAAATTGAAAAATGTACCAGCAACTACGGCTTTCATTCCTTCTTTGATTCTCAAGTTTTCAAATTCTTTCAATTTTCTGTTATATATCGCTTTCTACTTGCTCGGAATAATGCCAGTAATACCTGCATTTTTTTCTTGAATTTATTTGGGACCTTCCACAATTTCCCTTGCCTGTAATTTAGCATTGATATTAAGCAGGATTTCAAGTCAAAATATAAATATTTATTAACCCTGGTAACAGACAAAACTTATCTATATTGTCACTCGCACCCTTTGCATAATAAAATATTTAAAAAATGCCTGCATTTTTTTAATGACTTTTTTGACCGTGACAACTTCAAATTTTAATTATTTTTATTATTATTCATTATTCAAAATTAATATTTGTATTTCCAAATTCTTTCAATTCGTTGCTATGTAATAAATGCATTACCGTTTTTAGAATTCCTTTTTGAACTTCCACAATTTCCATTCGATGTAATTTAATTTTATCTTTAAGCACGATTTTAAGTAAAAAAATATTTGTTTATTAACCCCTGGTTACAGACAAACTTTATATTACCAATCGCACCCTAAGCACTATTTAAAAAATACCTCAATTTCTATTGAATGATTTCTTCTGTCAGAACCAACTTCAAATTTTAATCATTTTCATTATTTGTTGTTAAAACGCGATTATATAAAAGCGTGTAAGTGTAATAACCTTATTACATTTTACTTATAAAATTAGCTCACTCACCCTCGGGCTCGTGGAATAAATTATTCCTCCATTTGTTATAATATGCAACATAACTAATTTATCTAATAAATAATTATTATGTAGTTTTACCAAAATTAATATTTATATCAAGCCAATTTAAATAATGTTTTTAGTCGGCGGCAAAAGCCCAATTAAGGGTGAAACATAAATGGCAGCTTTGTCCTTCCCTTAATTATTAATTTCCCAATTTACTGCTTAATTTAATTTTTGCCTTTGCCTTCAAGGTAGCGTCCTGCATAAATATTTAATTTAGGAAAATGTGGTCAACAACAATGAGGAAGTTTATTTCCCCATCATTTAATATTTAATTAAATTTTTCTTTGAACCCGTTCTCAGCAGCTGTCTGAGTAGTGATTGATTTTTTAACATAATGAGGTGAAATTGTTTTCCAAAAACTTTCTAAATTGTCATATTTGTAACTAGTATAATAAAACAGTCGATATGTTGTAGTCTAGTACTATTATGCATGATGTCCAATAAATGTTGTAAATAAGCTCCATCAATGTCTAGGCAAGTAAAATTATAGACCCATTATTACCTGGAAAAATATTTATTGATCGGCTGATAAATTTCTGCGGGATTAGCTAGCAGTTACACAAATTGCTACCTGGCTGGTATTAAATGTACTGGCACAGATTGACTCTTCAGTTTACAACCTAAGTGAGATATTATCTGGTTGAAAATATTCATAGAAAATAAGATCAACTTTGTAACCTATTCATTAAAAATGATCATGCAAAACATTATTATAATAATCCTCCAAAAGAGAGTGCAAAATTTTTATTCGAATTCACTCTAATTCGGATTAGACTCATAATCAGGTGGCACTTCATTAGTCCGGAAACAGAAAATGCTGGCACACAAATCGTTCATTCTGCTAGCCGGAAACAGCATTAGTGCATTCATGAAGTAGGAGCAATTGGTATGGAAAATACCTAATACGTGACATATTATTTTAAACTAGCCACATAACTATGAGATAAACCTAAATCAACTAGAGAAACGTTTTAGAAAAATCACCAACAAGAGATATGATGTCAGCAAGTTTACAAGTTCTTATATACGGATATCGGTTTAAAGCGTTCACACCCTTAATAAAATCGGCGTGGAATATGAAATATGAAACTCGATGAAAATACGTAAAATCATATATCAACAAGGTATCCACTAGGACGGATGTATCTCAAACCTACGGTGGCGCTAGAGTTAATTCCTAAGGTATTATATGAGAAGAGGGATTAAATGTTCCTCACTCTTTAAATTTTGCTTCAAAAATGTTGGACAAATTACTATCCAAAGTTCAGGAAATCGTTAAATTTATTTAAATTTTAATCCGTTTTTACTAACTATATTTCAGATATTTTGCATAGTTATAATTCATTCTGCCAATTTTATAATTTATCTTACTTGAATTTGTAATTGATCAGATCAGTGGGTAAATTATACCAGATGTGAAGTTTTAATAAAAAGAAAATTATGGCTATTAACGAAACTGAGCTTGCAACAAATGTGAGTTAGTTAAATAAATATTTCATCAGACCGAGTAACACAAACAAATGGGATAAAGTTTGGTATAGAATTTTTTATTTACCATTCTTCTTGAATTCAAATCTGCCTGTGGCTAGAATGGTGAGGGGGCGAACAAAGATTTAACACAATTTCCAATTTTCTAGATCCGAGCAAGGAATGAAAGTTACCCCCTGTGGCAACTGACATATACGTCCTTCAATATAAATAAGCTCGCCAATGAAAAGAAACTGCGTGATGGGAATAAACAATGTTGGCAGAACATTTTTAAACTAGACAAAACTTTTAGTCAAATGAATGAGTGTTAAGAACGCAAAGTGAGACATTGACGCAATGGGAAAAAATTGAAGCACGAAGCAGCGTAGCACGTTAATTTGTCGAGAGCGAAGAACAAAATTAGCTTGAAGTAGGTACACATAATATTTTTAAATGATTGTTTTGCGTTAATAATATGGTTGTAAACATTGACAAGAAGGCATATTTTTTGTTTATTCACCCCTTTATTATATTGGAATTATTTTTCAATAAAAACTTAACAATTTATTTAAAACTTTAATAATACTCTAAAGTAACAAATATTATTATTCCACTTAATATTGTCCCATGAAAACTGTGCCCTTTTAGGTAGCGTAACTCAAATAGGTAGTTGGAGGGTATATAAAAAAAATTTTGAGAAGTTAAAAACATCTTAAGGATCTATTCGTTTCAGGATTGGGTTTGTAATACAGAATTACTGTAACAACCAGCAATACATGTTTCTTGCGTAAAAGGGCTTTTCTACTCGCGTGCGCAAAGTACCTACTTTGCGCAGTCATTTGCGTGCGCAAAGTTCAACTTTGCGCACGGAAACTCTTTGCGCACTCATTTTGTTTCGCATAATTGCCGTGTTTATACTCGATTTTTCAATAATTTAATGCTTTCTGCATACAATAATATTTGATATAAAATAAAATTTTAGCTGAATTTAGCGCTTTGTAAATATATATCTTTATTTTTATTTTATCATTTTCCTACGTCGAATAGACGACAATGATGCCACCATAATAACATGGTGTTTGTCAATTTAAACTTTTGCTTGTTGTTCCTGTAGCAACTAAGTACAAACATTTTCTAACATCAGAGAAGTGTCCACGAGAAATCTAATCAGAAAATTGCAAAAAAAATAAGTTTTTCAGAATGGAAGAAGAAATGCCACATGATATTTTAGAAGCCGCAAATTTGGTGAACTTAGAGCTCCTGCCTACGAAATCAAAAGAAAAATATGAGAAACAGTATTATTCATTTGAAAAATGGTGTAAAGATAAAGGTGTGAAGACTTTAAAAGAGGAGGTACTTCCAACATATTTTTTCAAATTAAACACGGAATTCAGTCCAAATACCGTATGGTCGAAGTATTCCATGCTGAAGATTTTGAAGATTACGAAAAATGTAGATATAGGCAAGTTTTATAAACTGGCGGCATTCATTAAAAAACAAAATGTAGGCTTTCAGTCAAAAAAATCAAAGATTTTTTTAAAAGAAAAGATATCCACGTTTATAAATGAAGCATCAGATGCTACCTTTTAATAAAAGTTGCCACTATCTTCGGACTCGCTGGCGCCTGCAGACGAGAAGAACTCGCAAAAATGATGACAACTGACATTGAAGACAAAGGCAACTTAACTGTAGTAAAAATTCAAGACTCGAAAAACTATACTTCACGTTCTTTCGTCATATCTGAAGAAATCAACGATGGAAAATATTTGCTGTTCTATCGGAAGTATACAGCATTACGCCCGCCGACACAACATCAACGCTTTTTTGTAAATTACAAGAGAGAAAAATGCACAAAACAATGCGTTGGGATCAATACCTTTGGAAAGATGCCTTCTGAGATCGCTGCTTTTTTGAAGTTGCCGAATCCGGAACTTTACACCGGCCATAGTTTCCGGCGATCTTCCGCAACGTTACTTGCAAATTCTGGAGAGGGACTCACAGATATAAAACGGTTGGGGGGCTGGAAATCGACAACGGTAGCAGACGGATACACTGAAGAATCAACGAACTACAAGAAAGGGTTAAGTAACAAAATTTTAAACCGCAGTCACAAGAAACCGGACAATGCCCAGTTCATCAATAGAAATGCAAACTTATTCCATCTCAACAGCAAGCAGCGAACCATCTTCATCACCGTTCCCAAAAAATCAGTTACAATCGGTCATAAACCTTCAACATGCAACTAGCTGTACTTTTAACATTAGTATTGTTAATAATAATAAATAATATTTTTTTCTGTATTTGTGTTGAAATAAAACACTTTTCTGTATTTGTGTTAAAATAAAATGTTTCATTATTTATTTTATATTTCTACTTTTCTAGGGTACTCGTAGAAAAAGCATTGTTCCTAACACTTGCGCAAGGTGTCTTTTCCGCACTTAAAGTATATCGGAACTCCGCTTCGCGTCGTTCGTCTAACTGCTTTAGCGTGCGGAAAGGTATCACTTTGCGCACTTGTTAGGAAAATAACTATATTCTGCTCTGGAATTTGGTATGGCTCTGTAAGAGTAATAACATACCAGGGGATTATTTTCCAAACTAGGGTACTTTGAGCTATCATGGTTGAGAACTTTGGTTTTCTCGGGGGCGTTTTCCCACTAGGGTACTTAACACTAGAGACCAAAGTCTCTAAAGAAGTGAAAGCATTGTTGGCCGTTTCGCCTCTTTTTTTACACTAAATTATCTCGTCATTGGAGTGTATTCTTTTGAATTATCAGCTTGGTTAATTATAACAGTTTATGATTTTAATATTAATGACACATAATTGGGATTCATGGTACAGTCCAAGCTGTCCATCCACTGTGTGATATTTTAACTCTGGGAATGATAGTCGACACATGCCCCTACTTTAGTAAGCGTAGAAACTCAATGCTTGAAGACACATCATAACTTTACAAAAATGTGTTTGAATATTTTAACTGAATTTCATAACAACCCCTTTCTGGCTTGTAAGATCATACAGGGTTAGTAAAAAGAACTGGAACGCTTAAATATCTTCAAAATCGTTAAAGCTACATTTACAAAATTCGGTACCTGGGGGTTTCCGGGTGTGCGGAATTGAACCATGATATCAGCACTGTTGCCAGATCTCCAAGTTTTTTTGCTGCATGGTGTCATTTTGTTATCTTAAATAGAACGCCCCACTTATTTTTATTGCAATAAATTGTGCGTATCAAATTTAGTAAGGCCCCAAATTTTCAAAATTTTATCTCTTCTAATTGCTGAGAAGTGACAACAACGCATTTTTAGTAAAAAGTACCGGAACGCTTAAATATCTTCAAAATCGCTCAAGCTGCATTTACAAAATTCGGTACCTGGGGGTTTCCTAGCATGCAGAATTGAACCATGATATTGGCACTGTTGCCAAATTTCCCAGTTTTGCGCTACATGGAGTCATTTTGTTATCTTAAAAGGAACGCCCCACTTATTCTTATTGCAACAAAATGGGCATATCAAATTTAATAAGGCCCCTAATTTATTAAAAGTTTTATCTCTTCTAATTGCTGAGATGTGACAACAACGCATTATTAGTAAAAGTAAAAAGTAGCGGAACGCTTAAATATCTTCAAAATCGCTCAAGCTGCATTTACAAAATTCGGTACCTGGGGGTTTCCGGGCATGCAGAATTGAACCATGATATCGGCACTGTTGCCATATTTCCCAGTTTTGCGTTACACGGAGTCATTTTGTTATCTTAAATGGAACGCCCCATATGTTTTTATTGCAATAAACTGGGCGTATCAAATTTAGTAAAACACCAAATTTTCAAAATTGTATCTCTTTGAATTGCTGAGATGTGACAACAACGCATTTTTAGTAAAAAGTACGGGAACGCTTAAATATCTTCAAAATCGCTTAAGCTGCATTTACAAAATTCGGTACCGGGGGGTTTCCGGGCATGCGGAATTGAACCATGATATTGACACTGTTGCCAGATTTCCCAGTTTTGCGGTACACGTAGTTATTTTGTTATCTTAAATGGAACGCTCCTTTTGTTTTTATTGCAACAAATTGGGTGCGCCAAATTTAGTAGGATTCCAAATTTTCAAAATTTTATCTATTATGTGCTGAGATATGACATCACATTTGGCTACGTGTACCGTGTCTGGCAACAGTGTCAATATCATGGTTCAATTTAGCATGCCCGGAAGCCCCAGGTACCGAATTTTGTAAATGCAGCTGAAGCGATTTTGAAGATATTTAAGCGTTCCCGTACTTTTTACTAAAAAGGCGTTGCTGTCACATCTCAGCAATTAAAAGAGATACAATCTTGAAAATTTGGCGTTTTACTAAATTTGATACGCCCAATTTATTGCAATAAAAACAAATGGGGCGTTCCATTTAAGATAACAAAATAACTCAGTGTAGCCCAAAAGTGGGAAATCTGGCAACAGTGCCGATATCATGATTCAATTCTGCATGCCAGGAAACCCCCAGGCACCGAATTTTGTAAATGCAGCTTGAGCGATTTTGAAGATATTTAAGCGTTCCTGTTCTTTTACAAACCCTGTATATAAAATAATGAAGTTGATACTTGTCCATGAAAATACGAACACCCTGTTTATATAAAAATATAATATTTTAAAAATCTAAGTAAATCCAAACAACTTTTGTATTAAACTTTTTTTGGGCAAATAAAAAAGTTAAAGGGGGGTTACATTTATAACCGGACACCCTGTACAAATGATTTATTATAAATGTATTTCTATGTGTATTTTTGTAAATAAATCCTGTTATCCTTAAAATATTAACTTTTTTTTCTTGGTTTGAACTAATTTATAAATAGTATATAAAAATGTTTGTATAAAATAAAAATAACTGATAAATTCTATAACTAAAAATCTGTATTTATTCATAGGATCACGGCTGTATGTTTGAATGTAAAAATAATTCACGGGTCTTCAGCCAATAAGGTTTATTAAAAGTTGATTTGTTTTGCGTCCAAGCTTTCGGTCATTATATCGTGACCTTCGTCAGGGAATCAAAATTAGTTTAACTCAATTTTAATTTTGTCAAAAATGTCATGAGCGAAATTGCCGAAAAGCAACAAACTTGAACAAAACCTTGAGAATAATTTTGCCTACACAATTTTTTCTCGAGTGGTATTCGTCATGACTATTTCACGAGAAAAACTAGACAATGTACCGTATTAACAAACAGACGCTTTAATGATGTTTGTCAAACTCACAATAATAGTTATAACAGACACCTTTCAGAAAAAAACACTCAATTAACGGGCAGGTAGTAGTTTTGTCAGAAGGAAACGAGCAGTTGCTATGACGTTTTACCAGTAAAAAACACTCTATAGTTCAAGCCGGAATTAATAGTCAGTGACTCATTTTTAGTTTTAAGGCGCCTCGAGGGGTAAGGGAAGAGAGAAGGAAATTCCAGTGGCGGATACAATTGCTTTATAAATTAATATGTTATAATAACTATATAATGGAATAGTAATAAGTAGACTTAGGTAAATATCCATTTAAAAAAATAAAATTTATGCACATAAATATGCATGATTTTAGTCTAAAATATGCAAAAAAAACGTATATTCAAAATTATTCCTAAGTCTAGTAATAAGCAACAAAATTGTACTACAAACAAATAGTACTATGTATTCATTAAGGCTAGTAAAAAAATAGCCATATGATAAGGGTTTTTTCTTATCATAAAATACCATATTGAAAGTTGCATCGAAAGTTTACATCAAAAATCAATACAATTTTAAGTTTCCTACTCGTTATCGGAGGTTTGATCAGAATTTGATTCAGAATCATTACTATCACTACTTTCGGAACCAACATTGATAACAAGGGGTTCAACTATAATAACTTCGACCGTAGTATCATTTTGTGTTTTATAACATATTCGATACACTTCTGCCAATTATCAGCTGTAACGTTATCAATAGCTTCGTTTAACAAATAAACATATACGGTTTTTACCAATGCATGTTCGCCCACAGTTAAATGCATTTTCACTTTTTTCGCCGGGGGGCCAAGACTTGTCTAAACTTCGCTCTTTCCATTTTACAAATTAATATTTTGAATTAACAATACAAAAATATACAGTCATTCGCAAAGATGCAACCGGAGAGACATTGAAAATGATGAATAAAAACGCAAAAATGTGATTTGCGTTGAAAAATTCATATAGTTTCCAAAAGCAGAGTTTAAGAAAGTAAAAATACAAACACACGAGTGTTTATAATATAGGTATGTAATTAAAGAAATGCATTTTTAGCAATAATATTAGACATTAGAATAATTAAAACAAAAATAAATAAAAAAAAAATTAAGCGAGTTTGCTAGTACTCGAGACTGATGTGTAAACATATACTATAACGACATCGGTTGTAAAAAAATGACAGCAGCATGTTATGTTCTCAAGCGGTAACCCATCCAAGTACTAATCACGCCCGACGTTGCTTAACTTCAGTGATCGGGCGAGAACTGGCATTTTCAACGTGCTATGGCCGTTACCTGTACATTTTAGCTTGCTCATAGAATAAAAACAAAAACATTCGCATTTATAATATTAGTTAGGATTCTTTAATAATAAGCACTGGCAGCTTCGAAGCGGATTAATTCACTGCACAAATTCGACACGAAAATCTAATGCCACCAGGAATAACATCAACATATGGACACAGCATATTTACCTTATAATCTTGATTTGGGACAATCAATAACCAGCTTGTCCAAATTTTTCTGTTTTAAACGTCTGGGCATCTGAATAATACTTTTGACAGTTCCTATAATTTAAAATAATAATATGCTTTTTTATCGTCTAAAACCCGTTTAAAAACGATTTTAAATGGCAAAATTGTATAAAAATCCGAACATTCGGACTTTTTTAGGACGATAGCCCTGGCTTCGGACTAAGTTGCCATGGATTTTCAAGCGAACATCAATTTAAATTCAACCGTCTATTAAAAATAAGCTGTGATATGGATCCAAATACACTGCAAATATAATATAATAAAAATAATACTTTTGACGGTTCGTTTAATTTTAAATATGAATTTTATCGGCTAAAATCCGTTTAAAACAATTTTAAATGGCAAAATTGTATATAGTACTGTCCTAGCGGCTAGAATCGGTTTACACATTTCTGTCCCATTTGCCGAGATTTATCCTCATACCGCCGCGTAAGATGTTTACACATCAAAGGCGTTCAAGATCCAATTATCTCAATGTCATTCAAGGTAAAAGACACCACAAAACAGTCCCAAGGACGTTCAAGGTCATACACGCTTGAAGCAATCTCAAGGTCATATGCGCGACCTTCAACAAAAACTCAAGGACATTCAAGGTGAAATTAGGTCAATATCATTCAAGGTCGAATACACTTAAGATCAAGTGAGCGGGATCTATCTCAGTCACCGGAGGGGGGTGAGGGGCAAAAAATTGGAGGGGGCAGAATTGAGGCCGTCAGAGCACTCTACTGTGGATTAATTCACTGCATACTTTCGACACGAAAATCTACAAAGCTTATTTTTTTACCAGCTACTCATCTTGGGCCATCCTTCGATCTGTGAAAGTCAATAATCAAATTTTGCAAATTTTACAAGAGGGCTATGACTTAACATTATTTTAACTGTCTGGACATCTGAATAATACTTTTGACAGTTCGTTTAATTTAAAATAATAATATGCTTTTTTATCATCTAAAATCCGTTTAAAAACGATTTTAAGTGACACAATTGTATAAAAATCCGAAAATTCGGACTTTTTAGGACGATATCCGTGGCTTAGGACGAATTTGTCGTGGATTTTGAAGCGAAAATTCATTTTAAATTCAACCGTCCATTAAAAAAAAACACACTTAGGTATAGAAGGAAACTTATAGAAGAGGGCCATGACTGAATATAGATTTAAAAGTCTGAGCATCTGAAGAATACTTTTGACGGTTCGTTTAATTTAAAATATGCTTTTATATCGTCCAAACTCCGTTTAAAACCGATTTTAAATGGCAAAATTGTATTTTCTTCACAGACGTCCTGGATTAGCTTGCTCCTCAATGCGACGGCTTATAATGTTACAACCGCTTTACACATTTCCGTCCCATTTGCCGAGATTTACCCTCATACCGCCGCGTAAGATGTTTACGCATCAAAAATGTGCAGATATGAAAACCGGAAATATTAAGAATATCTATTAATATATAATTAGCCATAACGTTGCTGTAATATTTTTAACCTGCTCTGATTCTGTTTAGCCCGTTTTGGCTATTTCTAGTCACTTTTGCTTAGTCGTTCAAACAACTTTCCTTTAGTTCCAACTTATTGATGTGTGAATATCTTACGCGGCAGTATGAGGGTTAATCTCGGCAAATGGGACGAAAATGTGTAAACCGATTCTAGCCGCTAGGGAGGTATTATATACAATTTGCCATTTAAAATGGATTTTAGATGATAAAAAAGCATATTTTAAATTATGCGAACAGTCAAAATTATTATTTATTAATTATTATATTCGCAATGTACTTGGATCCATAGCACAGCTTATTTTTAATGGAAGGTTGAATTCAAAATGAATTTTCGCTTCAAAATCCACGACAAATTCGTCAGAAGCCACGGCTATCATCCTAGAAAAGTCCGAATTTTCGGGCTTTTATACAATTTTGTCATTTAAAATCGTTTTTAAACGGATTTTAGATGATAAAAGAGCATATTATTATTTTAAATTAAGCGAACTGTCAAAAGTATTATTCAGATGCCCAGACGTTTAAAACAATATTGAGTCATACAGCTCTTCTAAAATTTGCAAAATTTGGTTATTGACTTTCCCAAATCTAAGGATGTCGGCCCACGATTACTAGGTAAATAAGCTGTGTCCATATATTGATGTTATTCCTGATGGCATTAGATTATCGTGTCGAATTTGTGCAGTGAATAAATCCACTCCGAAGCTGTCAGTAAGTATTACAAAATAATCCTAACTAATATTACAGATGCGAATGTGTTTGTTTGTTTGTCCCTTAAGCTTTCACGCATAAACTGTTCCGATCATGAAATTGTGTGCAGATATTTTCAAGAGTATAGTAAAAAACATAGGGCACTTTTAGCTTTTACCCGAGGCTTCGTTCGCGTTGATTTTTTATTATTTTAAACTTGGTTATTAAACCTAATTTTTATTCTATGACCAAGCTAAAACGTACAAGCAATGGCCATAGCATGTTAAAAATGTCAGTTCTCGTCCGATCACGAAGTTAAGCAACGTCGGGCGGGGTTAGTACTTGGATGGGTGACCGCTCGGGAACACAACGTGCTGCTGTCGTTTTTTTACAACCGATGTCGTTATAGGATATGTTTACACATCAGTGTCTCGACTACTACCAGACTCGCCCAATTTTTTTTTAGTCATTTGTACTGACTCCGATAAGTTATAATCAAATTTAATCTTTTTGGTTAGTTTTGGTTAGCTGCAAAAATTCGGCTCGTTTTGATTAGTTTTAACTTACTTTAATTTTTGCAATCTATTCCGATACGGTTTAGCCCGTTTTGGTGCTTTTGGTTACTTGTGATTAGTTTTCATTAGTCATTCAATCAGCTTTCGGTTAGCTTTAGTTAGTTTTAAATTATTTTAGTAATTTGAACCGGTTCCGATACGTTATGGTTAATTTTAGTTAGTCGGCAAAATTCGGTTAATTCAAGTTTGTTTTACCTTATAAGCTTAATGTTTTTAATCTGTTCTGATATGTTTTAGCCCATTTTGGTGCGTTTGGTTACTTTTGGTTAGTCGTTCACTTTCGGCTAATTTCAGTTAGTTTTAATTTATTTTAGTTATTTGAACCGGTTCCAAAACGTTATAACCAATTTTAGTGTTTTTAGTTAGTCACCAAAATAAGGTTAATTTGAATTAGTTTCAACTTACTTCAATATTTTTAATTTTTTCGATACGTTTTAGCCTGGTTTGGTGCTTTTAGTTACTTTTGGTTAGCTTTGGTTGGTTATTCAATTTTCGGTTACTTTCAGTAAGTTCCAATTTATTTGAGCCATTTGAACCGGTTCCGATACGTTAAAACAATTTAAACGTTTTTGGTTAATAATGTAGGTCTTCGCAAAAATTCGGTTAATTTGGGTTAGTTACTTATTTTATTCTTAATATGTTCCCACTATCCGACACGTCTTAGCCCATTTTGGTTACTCTTGATTAGTTTTGGTTCAACATCTTTTGGTTAAGTTTAGTTAGTTTTAATTTATTTTAGTCATTTGAACCGGAACCGATACGTCATATCCAATTTTGATGTTTTTGGTTAACTTTAGTTAGTCGCCAACATTCGGTTAATTGTTAGTTTCAACTTGTTTTAGCCCCTTTTGATGCCTTTTGTTACTTTTGGTCCATTTTGGTTAGTCGTTCAATAAACATTCGGTAAATTTGAGTTAATTTTAATTTATTTTAATCATTTGGAGCAGTTCCGTTACACTATAACCAATTTTAGGGCTTTTGGTTAGTCACCAAAATTCGGTTAATTTAAGTTAGTTTTAACTTACTTCATTATTTTAAATCTATTTCGATGCGTTTTAGCCCGTTTTGATGCTTTTAGTTACCTACTATTGGTTAGTCGTTCAGTCAAGTCTCAGTAAAGTTCAGTTAGCTTTAATATTTCTTAGTCATTTGAACCGGTTCCGGTACGTTATAAGCAATCTTAATGGTTTGGTTAGTTTTAGTTAGTCGCCAAAATTCGGTTATTTTGGGTTAATTTTAACTTACTTCAATATTTTTAATCTATTTCGATATGTTTTACCCGTTTTGGTGCTCTTAGTTACTTTTGGTTAGTGTTGATTAGACATTCAATCACCTTTCGATATGTCATAAGCAATTATAATGCTTTTGGTTAGTTTTGGTTAGTCACCTAAATTCGGTTAATTTGGGTAAGTTTTAACTTACTTCAATCTTTTTAATCTATTTCGATATGTTTTAGCCCGTTTTGGTGCTTTTAGTTATTTTTGGACAGTCATTCAATCATCTTTCGGTTACTTCCAGTTAGTTCCAATTTATTTTAGTAATTTGAACCGGTTCCGATACGTTATAAGCAATTTTAATGTTTTTGGTTGGTTTAGATTAGTCACCAAAATTCGGTTAATTTGGGTTAGTTACTTCAATATTTTAAATCTATTTCGATATGTTTTATGCCCGTTTTGGTGCTTTTCGTTAGTTTTGGATAGTCGTTCAATACACTTTCGGTTAGTTTCAGTTAGTTCCAATTTATTTTAGTCATTAGAACTGATTCCGATACGTTACAATCAATTTAAGTTTAAATAAACAAGCTAACACGATCTCTCACGCGTACGACGTTATGTGTGGCAAATGTAGCATGCACTTTTTCACGATTTGAGGCCCTGTTTAGGAAAACAGAAACATTTTCAATGTTAAAACAAAACGATAACCTAAACCCGCAAGTGCGACTATGCTACAGATCTCTCACAAGGTACATGCTCGTTTACTGTTGCAACGTTGCGACCTCCGCCCGACAGTCGTAAAATATCAGTACATTTACGACGATCGCGAACCTCTGTTAAAATACAGCTGCTTCAAATGCTCTGCGTAACGCGCGTATACGGGCCACAATCAATTTGGCAGCGGTGCACGTTTTGTGCCGGAACGCTGTGTCCGCATTTAGAATAAGCGGCATTTTTCGATCATTTCATACCAGATTTATTGTTAATATTACTTTAAGCCGCTCACGTTGGTCTGTTTTCGAATTAGTGACTGACGTCACTGACTATTATTTCCGTCTCAATGTTATAGTGAAATAGTCCTCAAAAACTTTGTAATAACTGAAGGGAGGTAGTTGACAGAAAGGTGTTTCAGTTTAATTCGGTGCTGTGTTAAACTTTTAGTTCTCTCTGGATTCGTATTTATGTATGTATTGTATGTATTTATCAGAATTTTGCCTTAAAGGCATGGAAGGGTTTTCCGGTTAGGATATTTTGCACTGTTTTTTTTTAAAGGATGTAGTTATTCCTGCCAGAGGAGCGTTTGCCAACTAGAGTGCACTTTGCACTGGCAGGATTGAGAGCTTTGGTTTTCTCAGGAGAGTTTCCGGTACTAGAGTACTTTGCAGTGAAGTCCAAAGTCTTCAAAGAGGTGAGTTGCGCAGCATTTTATATTAAAATCTACCTCTACCTGAGAATTGTTCAGAATTATCAACAAGGTTCACCATAGCAATTACTTTTAATAATAATAATTTATATTTGAGATTTATGGTAAGAATTTCAAACTTACTGTGCGATATTTTGACAGTGTGAATGTTAGTTAACAATATAATTTTTTGTACTTCTATAATTTAATTTATTTATTAGACATTTACTTCCAGTATCATAATTAAGCTCATTATGTCATTATTAAAATGGGTTATAACCAAAATCAATCCATCATCAAAATTCCACATCACAGTGATATTCGGTCAGATTTAAAATTTACCAAATTTGACAGTTTATAGACAACTTACGTAGTAAATTAAAAAAAAAATAATGATTGTTTTTCATAGTGTATGCAACTCATATTTAATGGCTATTAAAACCCTCGCAATTGTTACGACACTCGCCTACGGCTGGTATCGTAACTCTCATGATCGTGTCCTAATAGCCATCATTAAATGCTCATTGAATAATATACCATTTTCCTGTTGCCATACTTATTTCTGCATATTCATAGATGAGATATAATTTCGCTGTTTTTGAGATTTAAAGAAATAATATATTTTAATAAAATTAATCCGAAAATTTAGCAAATATTGATAGTATTATGCAGTAATTAATTCTGGATAATTTTAATAGAAATTTATAAAACTGCAAGCTTTATGTGAAAATGTAATAATTCCAGTAAATTAGATTAAATACTAATCTGCTAAACAAGCACTAAATATTTAATTAAATTGAGCCTTTCAAACAGGGCTTATTCTGCGGTATACACTTTGATTAATAATTATAAAATATGTCGGTTTTGGTGCGTTGAAAATTGCTTTCAGCAGTTTGATTCTAAAATAGTTATAATCAAGCATTCATGTTAGGTTCTATAATGAAACATGAATGGTTAGACTATATTACAGAAGTCAGATAATGTAAAGAAAATTGATTTTATAATAGAATCTAGTGAATGGGAATGTTTATATTTTATTCCTATCGAGAAAACGTTAGTAATTAAATGAAATCCAGAATACAAAGGATTCACTCTGCTTATGGCCGGCTGCGCCGACTTACTAGTTAAGCGAACTTAGTTAAGGTTTACTTAAATCATAAGCGTTACTTTAAATTTTACCCCTTGCACCGTTGTCTGCTTAGCTAAGTTTTATTTAAATCTGTCAACGCTGTATAATTTTACGTTTCTGTCAAAATTCTAACCTTAAACCTTATAAATTTGTTTTTTCACAAAATGTTCTCTATATTTTTTTGTCTTACTTTCGTGTTTTGTCAGTTACAGTGTGTTTTTTTTGTACGTTTTGGGTTTCTGGTTAATAATGGATGAAGGCGATAATAAAAGTAAAAGGGCCCGTTCAGCTAACTATACTGAAAGTGAAAATCAGTTTCTATTTAGTTTGGTGTTTAAATATAAACACATTATTTAAAATAAAAAAACTGATGCTGTTAGCACAGAAGAAAAGAAAACTACTTGGGAAAAAATTGCCAGGCAATTTAATTCTGCATCACCGGGATTTATTCATAGAACCACAGACTCTCTTAAAAAATTATATGAAAATCGCAAAAAAGAGCTTAGAAAAGAAAAGGCAGAAGAAAGAAAAGAATTGTACAAAACTGGTGGTGGGTTACCTTCGTTATCCCACAAAACTAATGATGATGATATACTTCTATCAATTGTAAATGAAAAGAGCATATTTGGTACGGAAAATCAATTTGATGGGGACACTTTGGTTCATCAAAATCAATTGCAGGTAAGTTCATGCAAACTAGTAGGTGGCAAAAATTAAAGAATGTTTATAGAATAGCAGCAAAGAGTAAGATAGTAATGTGGGACAAGACTAAAAAACTAGATTTTTTCATACAATGTTTATTCTCGAGGTCGAAATAAGACAAAAAGTTGATTTACACTTTGTTTGGTGTTTAGTTTAATTATGTCTAGAATTTTTTTTTCCATTCTAATTTTGTCTTAGTTTGAAGAATACACCTTAAACTGTACTTTATATCTACATTTTAGATCCAAAATGTTTCTCAAAAGACGAGTGAAAAGGTCATAGAACAGAAATTTCAAGACCATAATAACGATGTCGATCATCAGGCTCAAGAAAAATGTGTAAGATATCTACTATGAATAATTTAAATTTATTATATAATTTTAACCTATAAAAAATATTTTCTTTTTTAGGGAACTGCTCAAAAATTGCCTTATTTTTCCCCTGTCTCCGACATTTGTAATAGAGATGAAGAAAGGGATGATCCAGGAAATGTTTCTAGGTCTGATCACAATTACACCTACATTCTCAGAAGAGGGGTAAGTAATAGCACTAACAGAATTCCAGATTAAATTAATGTTAAACTTTGAAGTAAGTAAATATAATGAAAACAATAATTTTTCTTTTAGGAAAACCAAGCAGAGACCCCTACCTGTAGTCGTTTTATAAATGAAGAAATAGATGAATGTGACCAGGAAGTTATACATGAAAACAACAATAATATGGAAAGGACTATGACTTCAAGAGGAAGGGGGCAGGGCTCTCGTCGTCCAGCTACTGTAGTTCGAGCTCTAGCTTCCTCAAATATAGCACAAAATATGATAAACTTTTGGATAAAAGATTGCAACTCTGCAATCTTGAAAAGGGAAAAATACAATGCTTCGTTAAGCAGAAAGAAGAAGAACACCAATTAAAGAAAACTGCTCTGTTGTTGGATATTGATATTAAAAGAGAACAGTTGCGTAAATTAAGGGAACAGAATTAAATAAACATTAACAGCCAGATTCATAAAGGTTTAGACAGTACTTAATATGTAAACTCCTGACAGGTTTAAGCATTTGCATAGTATTGTAATATTTTACAGTTGTTTAGGAGTTTTTAATATCTAAAGAAACCCCTCTCAGGTTTAATAGTAATGCTTAAATCTGTCACGGGTTTAAATTCTTAGTACTAGCAGGTCAGGTCTGAATTGTTGTTTTATTATTTGTCAATAGTCAGGTTTAGCAGATACAACCATTGGCGCAAAGGTTGAAGTTTAGGCAGACAAAGTACATTAAAAATTCTTAAACCGCTTGCCAAAGTTTGCATCTGTTGAACTTGACCATTCTTGTTTGGTTGTTTATTTAGGTACTTATTTTTCTTTTGAGATTTGATCGTTTGTTAGTTTTGTTTTCTATAAATATTTTTGGGTCTGAGCAGCCCTAATATACAGGGTGTAAAAAATAGTTTTACAAACTTTGAGAGCTAATAGTACTTAAACAAGAAAAAGTTCCTTAAACAAATGTTTCATATCTAAAGTAATTTCTTTTTGAAATACAGTGTTGAATTTTATAAAAAAATATGTTTTTTTGTCATTCTGACAATATTTTATGCCATACATAGCAAAAATGGCCACTAACCACTGTTTTTTTTATAAGGAACCATTTTAAATTAAAATATGTTATGATACCTTGCCTTGTAACGGAATATATGTTAAATATAATGTTATGAAATATTTGTCTATTCCGCTCCATTTATTCTACCTATTTGTCAATGGTTTTCAATGTTTAGTACATTGATAGGCAGTTCAATTTTAGTATATTGATAGGCAATGCTTGAATGCTTGCTTAGCTTGACGCCGTATTTCTTACAACGGTTGTGACGTGTTTTGAACTGGCCAATGAAAAAAAAAACGTTGAATTTTAAATGGGTAGAATATATACAGTTTTGAAAAATTCCGTCTCATCTTGTGTTAAAACGTCGGCACGGTGAGTCCTAATAATTTTTGATCTTAAAATATCTTATTCATTCTGCATATTTTTCAATAATCCTTTCATACTTTAAATTTATAATTAAAAATTGTTTCCAATTCAGTTAAATATATTTGGCTTTTGTATTGCATTTTTAAATAATTGTGATTTCAACAATTCTAAATTTTTTTGTGTCCTTAAGGTTAAATACCGATTTTTTTTTTGATGAATAGTTGCGTTTCTTATTGGTCAAATTCGTGTAATTTGATAATGGTTTAATCCAAAATTGTCGAGAGCGGAATTATTTCATCGTTTTAAACGGTCACACACATTACATATTTAGATATTTTCATTTAGATTTGACGATATTGTTGGGAGAATTCGCAGAGCAGATTTTATCTTTTCCTGTAGAAGGTAGTAAATTGAATTTATAGTAGAATTTCTCTGGGTTTTTCGTAGCAATATTGTTAGTTATAGTAAATTTTCAGACTTATTTCATTACTTTTTCAGATTATTTGTTGCTTTAAACTATAATTATTATTGCTTATCGTGTCAACGTTTGATCCATGATGTATCTGTATTCATTTGCTTATTAAAGAGGTTAAGCACGTGTAAAATTACCTGGTTGATTTTTTTCTTTATCTATAAACGTAGTTACTATCTCAAAGCGAGATAGTAATTATCTTATCTTTATCTTTGATTAATTGAGACGTAATTTACGTCCAATTATTGTTTATGTGCCAAGGGCAATCTTAATAAATTAAGTACCTATTTGGAGTCATTAGACTTGTTTAAGAGAGGTTATACCTCGTTCTTCCTTTTTTTTTTATTAAAATCTAGTGATTTTCTATTTGAAGTTGCCGAGAGCCACTGTTGGACAAGTTCCATAATTTTCTTTTAAATTTCTAATTTTAATCATTATTTTCTTTGAATTTCATATCTCTAATTAAGGAAAAGAAATACCTTGAGTAGCAGTAATTATTCATAGTTACATTTAATCATAATTATCTATAATTTTTGCTAAACTTAAATTGTAATTTAAGTTCCGATTATGTAACCAGTGAATTTTCAAGTTGTTGGTTAAAACCTTGTATATCAGACTGAGGTCCATAGGATACTCTTTTGTATAATTATAATTAGCAGTGTACACCGGTCTAAGACATCCAATTCTTTTCTTCATGTAAACGTTCAACGTTCCTACAAGACAACAGTCACGCAGATCATTGTGGTGACAGTCGATCCGATAGCAGGCACGTGCAGACAACTGGGAACCATTCCTGGAGTGACTGGTAAGCCCTGGACACGCCTATAGCTAGGAAGCTTAGGTACAGGCAGTTGAAGTTTCCAGAGGAGGTCCCAAACGATCACGTGGTTTGCGGATAATACAAGAACAGTTAGGACTAAATTCTCAGTAATCAATTATTATATTTGATTGCATTTGTAATCTAATTTTAAGTCAATTTTCATCTTATGTTCATAACTGCAGCGCACATGGTACCATAAATTGTAATTTAAACGTAAAGTTAATATATAGTTGTTTTTAATTTACCTTTTTTGATTTATCGTAAGTGGCGCCATACAAATTTTAAATCACCAAAGGAAATCGTTCAATCCACGCCTTCAAATAAACTAAATAAATTAACTTTTGCTCTATTCTTACAAATTGGTGAATGAGCCAAATAATAAGTTATAAGTACGACTGAGCTAGAAATTCATTACAAAGTGGGCAACACTAATTAGTTACAAAGTAGCGCCCAACTAATTAATTAAAATAATCAAATACCTTTTTGTTATAAATTGGCGACCCAACGTGTTTTTATTCTAATAATAAAATTGAGGTGGTTTCCTTTGTTGGTTTATCTTGCGATAAATCTTTGTAAGCTGGTACTCAGGTGTATTTCTAATTTCTTGGTCTTTGCAAACTATTTATCTTCTTTATTTAGGATATATTTATAATTGCCAAATTTCCATTATTGTTTGACATATTTACCTTTGATATTGCCTTATATTTTTGATATTGCCTTACCGTATATTTCACATTTATTTTCGAAATTGCTTTGCCTTACATTTTAAATTTATCTTCGGAATATAATACGGAATACTTTAGCTTATATTTCATATTTGTTTTTGATACTACCTTGCCTTATATTTCGCCAAACTTTTTTACCGGGTGTATGTCTCGAATTTAAAATTGCTTGGATTTTAACCAAAATATAATACAGGGCATATCTAATTAAAAGTTCGTGTAGACTTATCCTCCAAATTGAGTTATAATTAAAATAGAGGCGGACTGCAAAATGTAAAATATTTGAAATTAACCTGTATGTATTGTATGTATTTTTAAGCTCTTTAGATCTACAGTTTCAAAACTTATGATTTACATTTTTGCATATTTTGAGCATCCTGTATACAAAATATCTCAACGTTAATTAAATTTATTTAACAAGTAGAAGTATTTATGATTAATAACATTTACTTAAATTTTTGAAAATGTTGTCGTTTTGTCCTATTATTGTGAACTCAGGGTCATAAGCAAAAAAAAGATATATTTGAATGTTTTTTAAAATAAAATTACTGCACAATAAGTTTTGACTATTTCTGATCTTATTTTCTGCTTAGAAAAAACCAAATACAGCAGATATATTAGTCTATGTTCGGGGTTTTCCAAAATATAAAAATCAAATTACTTTTTTGGTTGATGTTTTTTGTTCTATGTTTGTAATTATTGTTTGTATTTCATGTTATTTATGGATAAAACTAAATAAAATATATTTAAATATTAAAAAAATTTTATTCTCCTTATTGCGCTTCAAAATAATGTATTATTTGCTGCTGAGTAGTATTGATGGGGACCTCATCATTTGGCACAAGAACATTGATATTAGCTGTAACAATTAGGTAATTGAGCTGCTCTATATTAATTTCATTATCTGGGGGTGGCTCCGGCTCATTCATTTGTCGTGCTATATTATGCAGCACTGCCTAAAAACACAAGTTGATCAGTACTAGATGTTTATGTAAAAGTATTATTGTTTAAAGCATTTCTGATAAATTGAATATTTGCATACTTTCTGTAATTTACAAATATGTGGGTACTTATAAAGTAAGTTGGAAATAAAGAATTATTAAAAAAAACTTAATGTTTGTTAATAAACAATCTTACCGTAGCAATAATAACTGACATCGAAGTCTCCAATTTAAGTCTCATTCCATAGGCCAATATAGGAAAGCGACGCGACGGACGTCTCCAAAGTCCAATAATTCTTTCAATCAAATTTCTTGTTTGTACCAATTTGCGTTGGTATATTTCTTCACCTCTATTCCTGGGATTTGCTAATGGGGTAAGAATATATTCCCTCAATGCATATGCCCTGTCACCTGAAATACAATAATGTATTTTTTAACTATATGTAAGTACTGATGTCTTGTACTTAGGTACCTTTGTTGTGTGCAATAAAACTTACCAAGCAAAATGGAATTTGGGAACTGCCCCTGTTCTAAGCGTGTTCGGAGTCTGCTGTTAGCAAATATAGTTGCATCGTGAGCAGACCCGGGCCACCGAGCTACAACATAAATCAGTTTTAAATCTGCATTTCCTACAACCTGTACGTTTAGGGAAAAAGAGCCTTTCCGGTTTCTGAAAATCTCCCCATCGTTACCACCTAAAAAAATGAAAATGTTGGTTCATTTTTGTGCTTGCTGGACTCGAAGCTCAGCAATCTCTCGGAGCATAAGAACAAACCTAATAGAAATAAAAAATAAATCTTCAAGTAATGAACTTACCTGGTGACTGTATCTTTGTATGAGTTCCGTCCACAACTCCTATAACCCGAGGAAACCCATAAAGGTTGAAAACATTTTCCTGTGCTGCAATCAAAGTTTCTTCTGCAGGCATCTTAATGAATTGTGGGTATTCCCTTGCCAATGCCCGAGATACCCTTTTCACAATTCTTGATGTTGTAGAAACATCGATACTCATAAAGTAGGCCACAGTGGCCAGAGGCGGCATAAAATCGTAGAGCACACAATACTTGGTTTAATGAACTTACACTATTATTTCTAAAAATGATGTCACTTAACAATAAGCCTGTAATTATTTCATAATTAGACAAATATCAAACCTGCCATCTGGATATTCCAAGCTATTCCCAATAATATCATGAATATAAAGAACAGTCCTTTAAATAACCTGAAAGTTTTAAAAAACTCCAGGGGACTTAATTCTTCAAAATAACTTTTACGAATGTTGACTCTTCTTGGAAAGCCATTAACAATTATATCGAAAACATCAATATCATCATCAAAGATATCATAAACATTGTTATTGTTCATTTTGGTGAAGAAAACTATAACAGCTTTTTTAAATTTATTAGGTTAAGTCGTTAAGTGCTTGTTAAGCCTAGAATTTTGCCGGCTTAATTTAAAAGTAGCTTAAAGAACACTTAAAGTGTGGTGCAATAATAAAGTGTTACTTAAGCCTAAACTATCCTTAAAAACTATGGTGCAACCAGCCATTAATCTACAAATTTTGTACTATTTTTACAACAAGTAAACATGAAAGTGTATTTATTATTCATAATTTATTCATTTGAGCATGTGGTAATATAACGCCAAAACGAATACCATCAAGTCTAGCGAAAGAATCACTCAACTACCAATGATAAATCACGGTATAAATAAGTTATTGTTTGTACTGTTAAAAGAATATATAATGAAATATTTTTCAAAATTTTCAACTAAAGAGTTATGTCTTCTATCTGAATAAAAATACAGGTTCTTTGATAATATTTAAGTGGCTACCTGGAGTCTTTATTTTTGAAGATGGGGAAAAAAGTTTTACAGAAATTATCTTTTGAAATTTTCAGAAAAAGAAAATATCGCATCAAAAATGGAAAAATATAGGCAATTTCAACTTTTTCAAATGGAACACCCTATATATATATAAATATATAT
>MU182513.1:29518-46948 GCA_016904865.1 Pissodes strobi | reverse complement strand
CGCGCAGTGTTGTTGGGCAAATAAAACTAATGAAGCTCAAAAATTTTTATTTATAATATAAGGCAATTTTAAATTACGCGCGTTCAAGCTACGTCCGTTGCTGCATACACGTTGCCATCTTGCGGCGTACGCTAAAAGCTGCAAGGTCATTGAATCCATGCGCCACCGCTAGTTGGG
This sequence comes from Pissodes strobi, assembly GCA_016904865.1. Taxonomy (NCBI): domain Eukaryota; kingdom Metazoa; phylum Arthropoda; class Insecta; order Coleoptera; family Curculionidae; genus Pissodes; species Pissodes strobi. Next base: position 46,771 of record MU182513.1, on the reverse strand, counting down.
AAAGGTCAAGAATAGAACCGCATAGTTTGACCAAGGCCAGGTCCGTATCTGCAAGGAAAAAGATAATAAATTAAATACAACTGATTGTAAAATTAAAATGGAGCAATACAACAGATTTGTATAGGAGAAACTAAAGGAAACAATGGAGCAAGAAGCAGGAGAAATTGGTGAAGATGACAAAGATAAGGAAAATAAAATTATATATGGAACAAGTACGCAAGTAAAATAAGAAACTAAAGAAGAAACAAGCAAAAACAAAAATGGGAGGTGGGATTAAGGTCTCAATGTAAATAAAAGTTGTACATAGTGAAACATAAATAAGCATAATATATACCCAAGTGTTATTAAGACAAATATATAGATAAAAACACTTAGGAGGTTAAGGAACTGTATATAAATAGACAATGCACATAGCATAGTACATAGAAGGAGTTATGAAGAAAAAAGAAACTAGGATAAGTCGTGTTAAGTGAATATTAGGGAGAAGAGTAGTTAACTATGTATGCAAAATAAATAGATGAAAATAAGGTGAAGATATTCATAATAAAGCACAAGTAAATGGCCCAGTTGCAGGATTATCGTATTCGAGAAAAGCAGGAAAACTGAGTTGCCATTAATATTGTGTATTGAGAGTATATACAGGAGGAATATATGTGTATACGAGGAAGTATTATAAAGTAAAGTGTTTTCCGGCCTAAATAAGACTGCAACAGTCAGATTATCTTAATGATAAGCAAATAATTTAGGCATTGGAAATTGGAGCATACGGACTGAAATAGCTATACTGACAGTAAGGATGTTTAGCAAAAATTTTGGTACCGCAGAAGCTCAGATAAAATGTTTACATAAGCAAGAAATGTTTACGTAAAGCATGAAGAATATAGAAGAAGCATACATAAGTTGAAGAAATATAGAAGAAGGTGTTTATGAGATAAGAAGAAGCGTACATAGTGAGGCAATATATAAGCAAAAGTTGTGTATGTAAAGCATACATAAGGTGAAATAATGGAGAAATGTTTAAGCAAAACATGTTTATACAATGTGTTTAAAAAAGAGCATACATGGTTATATAAATAATAATATAATGTCCTATATTTTGTACATAAAGCTAGTCACATATGAAGCATAGATAGATAAGCATAGAGACATAGATAGATTAACTTATCACTGCCTCGTGATAGATAAGGAAGTCATGTAATCGTAAGCATGAAAATACATAGAATAAAGTGTTCACATAAGGTATGAAAAGTTGCATACCTAAGGTGAAATAATTAAAGGAAAGTTGTTGAGAAGCATCAATAAGTTGAAACAATTGAGGAAACATACAAAGATGTATATATAATATGAGTTTAAAAATATAGCATACATATATAAGAAAGTAGTAAATACGGAAGAGATAGAATAAAGTACATATTAAGTGTGCCCAGACGCCGACAGTCCCTCGAGTATTCAGAAACCAGTGCAAATAACTATCCAGTAATGGGTTACGACAGAAGTCTCCAGATTCTGCAAGAATCCAGACCTAAAAAGCGAAGAAATGCTTAAGAAAAATATAACAAAAAAAAAAAACTCAGAAAAGAGCATTTCAATCTCAAAAGATATCTAAATATTGTGAGATCTATGGAGTCAGATATAAATTATAACACAACAATGAAAACAGCAGCAGCAGGACATGCAATATCTGGCAGAAACTGAAAATAATTATCAAAAGACGAGACAACAAACATGAATAAAACTAAAGATAAGCAATAAAATCTAGCGACTTACCTACAGTTGTAGAAAGAAGACGTGAGGATCCAGTAGTTATGTCGAAAACCATTCCATGAACAGACTGGGGAAAACTGGAACATGTGGTGCCACAGCAGCCAGCAATGACAGTTCAGCCAAACCATAAGCCATTAAGTTCCAGGGACTCTTATTATTCCTATTCCATGCTTCCGTAACCTATAAAAGCTATAATTAATCTTCACATAACCACTTCCATGTTAAACTAGCAGTAATACACGTCATCTACAGCTTGGAATGGAATAAATAATCATTGATAAAATTTTTCTTGTCAATATTGAAGCTCCACATGGAGTACATGGCGAAAAAGGTCATTTATCCTGACCACACCTTTCTAACCTCAAACTCAGTCACGCGAAATATTTCCAAAAAATTTAAACTCATGCATCAAACACCCTTAGATTAGAGTTTTTTTATGCTCTAGCATCCATTCTCATTCTACAAGAGTCCGAAAATAATGATTATAGGTAATAAAACACTTACCTTTTCGCTTCAAAGCACCTGCCAAGTTCCAAACTTCATAGGCAAATCCCTGGTCACATTGCAAAAAACTGCATTCGGCAGGAATATAAAACCGACCATAAGGTGCAAAAATCGAACACAAATCATCGCCATTGCATCAATTTAACAAATTTTAATATAATTTATTTAATCTAGGCGATACACAATGCAAAAAACGCGACCGTCACCATTCACCGTAGAAAGAAATGACAATCACAGCATTTTTCCGGAGGTCAAAAATTTCGACGAATTGACAGGGGTACCAGTCAAAGGAAATAAAAACGAAGAAAGCACCAGAACTTCTGGGCGAATACTCGTTCAAGTAGAGATGGGGCAGACATATCGATACTCAACAAGGGACACGAAGCAAAGATGGATACTTTCTCAGCAGTATTCAAAGGGCGCCATCTAGCCACCAAGAAGTGAGGGACAAGCCAGAAGAAAGAAAAAATTGTAGCGTAAAGTATAAGATACCTTTTATTTATTAATGTTATAATGTTACATATTAGAATAATTGACTGTACGATATTTCGTGGAACTAAAATCTGTAAATTGTGTACAGATAAACATTTTTAAATATAAACATGGTCAGCAAGCATAAATAAGTCGATTAAGAGACGATAAAAAGTCAGCCGATTTTTGTATAAGTCAACAAGTATTACTGAGCCTAATAAGCTGCTATAATTAGAGACATAAAATGCTGCGAGTAAACATTAGTCTCGTAAACAGGACCGTAATTTAATATTAGATGTACAAACTAATTTAACATGATTAATAATTTTTTTATAATTACCTTGCAATAGTGGTACTCTAGTTAAATAATAGAGAACAGGACGGTATTTATGCAAGTTAATAAAAATCTCTATTTAATAGGAGACTATAACTAAATAATATAAAGACAGCTAGTATGATTCTAGAAAGAAATAAGTCATGTAAACTATTTTGTAGAATTGTGAATATTACTGTGACAATTTATAAAATGGTGATATTACGGTTTTAATAAATGTGGTAATCCAAAGATCAACTTTCATGGGGTGGACGCATCTCATGCAGGCTGAATTAGTCAATACAAGCAAGATATTACAATACATGTATCAGTATTTTATAAAGAGTTGATATTGTGTCTAAACGTGGATTGACCAATAGGCGTCTACTGGCCAGTCAACGGTAAAGTATAGATATTTCAAATATGCAAAATACTAAGTGGGGAATTATACACTCTACTTGTTCTCTGTTAATCTAGAATTAGAGTTAAGTATAAAATTTCAAAGACAATTTATAAAAATATTTTTCTTTTTTTATTTTATGTACCAAGCACCAGTGGATGTCCATACTAGTCTCTCCAGCAGGCTCTTACTTATGATACCCTCAAACAGTTCAATGGTATGTCAATGCTAAGACATATAGACTGCAGTGGAGGCTAGAGGGAGTTACTAAGGATCAGCCTGGATCCAGAAAGTAACAAGACCACTGCTGGATATTTTTTTATGCTCTATAAATTATAATATCACATAGTATTATGCGGCAAGCTTTTTCGAATTGAGGTCTTTCTTTTTTGAGCTATAGCGGTCGCATTAATGTTGGGGACCAACATTTAGAGGGCGGGGGAATGTGTAATCTACTAAAATGCATAAGCTATTAAACAAATATCACCCTGTGGAAAGTTTGAACTTGAACTTGGAGATTGTTATATAAACATTAAAGGCAAACTATAAACAACGCGAGCAATCAACGGGAGCGACTTTGAACCTTATGAATGCAATGATCATCACTTTGTTTTATATAAATACGCTACCGAATCCTCAGTTCGGCAGACTTAGTCTCACCTCCAGCTCCCAAGGTTAGCCATTTGACGACTGCCTTCTGGGTTCTATCCGCTCCTAGAGTTAGTCATACGACTGCTTTAGGTTCAATTCCTTTCCTACCAAACCTGGTACCGGTTAGCCACTTGACGACTGCTAGGACCAGGGGTTGCACAACCTCCATAGTAAAGTCTTGACAAGAAGTTTGTCAGAGTGTTCAGAAAGACAAGTGTCTAAATAGTCAGTTAAAAAGTTTAGTGAAAGCTCTTAGTGCTCTTAAATAAAACCCAGCTCTTAAGAAAAACTATAAATTATAAGACAGTAAACAAAGACCTATGAACAGTACCTCAAATCGAGAAAACATGCGCACCGTAGTAATCGGGTATAATAGAATCTCATTTTCTCTGACCAATAATTGTTGTTAAAGTTTTATCGTTAATACATTGTTATTGTTATAAACTAAACGTGCTTACTTTATCATCTCTTCTTACCCCACGTGACGCGAACCCGGTCTACCTCAGTTACTCCCCGGCACGCCAAACAAGGCGTGTCCTCACGAGTAGAACATTCAGTGGTAGATTAAAGGAAGCATTGAGACCCCGTCATTGTACTAATCGCGACGAGGCTCTTCTCTGAGAAGTTATTCTTTAAATAAACGCGCTACCCCTAAAAGATACTCGTGACACGATATATAAAAATTCTATGGTTGATCTTTTCAAAATCAAATAAAATTAACACATATATGCATTGTATCCAAAGACCTAAAATATTGTCCGTGACGAAGGTGCAGTAGAGCCACTAAAACCTTTAGAAAAGCATGATTAATTTTTAGGAATTATTTTATTTAGTTTGAAGAAGAGGGATGTTTCAATGCCCTCGATATCCAGACATGTTCTGCATCAAGATCCTCCCTGCCAAGCTAATAAATTATTTGAATAACTTTCACTACTTTAATCCCTAGACTGACCTTGAGATTGTATATGTCCTTCCGACCGAAATTACCTGAACAAATTACAGTGCAGATACAAACATTCACCAGTTAGCAGTTGCAAAGTAACCGTTTGGTTACCTCTCTAGTTATTTCCTTGTGCGTGTGCGTTAAAAACGTGGTAATTGTCATTTTAAATAACGTTGTTAGTACTACTACTTTCATTCCGCATGAACGATGCCGTTGCGATCTTGTCTCAACAAACCCAACAATTTCTGTTTCATATGTGGCAAATTGACTCTGAAAGGCCAATACTTGTAAGAAACGCTTACTAATTGGTTGCAAAAGTTATAGATCAAGATAAAGCCTGGATTCCCAAAATGTGTTGCAATATTTGCTCTAGAACCCTATCGGGTTGGTTAAGTGGTACTTGCAAGGCTATGCAATTTGGAATATCAATGATTCGACGGAAATCTCAGAACCATGTTGATGACTGCCATTTTTGCTTAATAAAAATCGCGGGGTTTTCTTTTAACAAGAAACATAAAATTAAATATTGGAATATTCCCTCTGCCATTTAGACACTTGCCTCATGATTTTTCAAGCATACCGATCCCGCAGCCTCCAGAAAAATACAAAATAGACTTGAACTTGATTGAACTAGACAACTTTACACCAAAAGCCGGCACTAATTTTCAGGAAGAAGACAATTACTAATGTAGTAGTAGCAAGCAGTCCCATTTTATATCTCAGGAAGAACTCAGTTCGTGATTCGGATCATATTAAAACAAAGACACAGCTGCTTAAATCTCGCCTGCAGCAGTATTTTTGGGATGGAATATAACTTGATTTACTGTCGCAGTATATTATTATTATCCGAATGGGATAGCAGAACCAGAAACCAACATTATGTAGTTAAAGAATGGCCGAGACGTAGAAACTTTGTGCCCGGTCTGAAAAACGTCCTTAATGAATCCTTAGATGAGCAGCAGAAAATCTATTTATCTCCTCTACACTTAAAACTAAATCTTACAAATATGTTTGTTAAAGCTTTTAATAGAGGAGGAAATGCTCTTCCATATTTGAAAGACAAATTCTCACATATAAGTAAGGCAAAGTTTAAAGAAGACACATGTTCATTGGTCCGCAAATACAAGAACTTTTTAAGGACAATAATTTTGAAGCCGCACTTTTGGGAAGAAAAAATAGAACAGAAAATATGTGTAACAACTTCCGAATTAAGTATTCGGGGAATTATAAAAACTAGTTGAAGAACTCATCCAAGCAATTAGGTTCTAGCATGTCACTTAAGGCTGCCCTTGCCTAGACGAACTGCAACACCTGCGGGGCAGCGGAAGGAGGCGAAGTATCGAAAACTAACGCGAAAGGCGGAGCGTCAACTTTGGACTCTCGAATAAATCCAGGGTCGCAACGCCAAAATTACTTTTACACGGTGCGATAGCTGGACGTTGCAATGTAGTAGAGTGCCCGCGGCCGTTTATTTGGCTTATTTTTCGAGCCCGTGGGCACTTTAGGGCTAAAAAGGTTTGACATCGGTTTTTTGTAGAAGGGGTCTTGTAGATACTAACCCCGTTTGTCGTCAAAAAATCATTGGGTCCATAAGGGCGCAAACCAAAAAAATTCAGTTAAGGGTATCATAAAATTGTGCTATTAATTACACATCACTGGAAAAAAACTGGAGAGGGTTTCGGTACAAATTATATTTTTTAATAGTAATTGAAAATTACGTCACGGGCACTGACGGACCCTTCATAAAAATGCGTTTTTCTCAGTTTCGTTCCGTCAAAATTTTAATTATTTTTTAAACATTTTGTGTTCACCCCGCGATATCTTGAAAATTATTGATAATAGGAAAAAATGTTACTCTTGTTAAAATATAGAGCATAGTTTTTCTCATGTGATGGAAGTTATTTCATATTTTAAAAAAATATGTTGAGGTCGGTATTTAATTATTTCTGGGGTAAAACCAATATTTCAGGCTCTCCGCGTCGACCGACTGGCCCGCCATGACCGTTCATCCAGCAGTGACTTATGAAAAGCTAATCGGATGTCCAATTTTTCTAATCTGTGTACGTTGATCTGTGTAGTAGTCGAGTGAATACGTTTCCGAGTGCCGATCGCACGCATTGAATGTCATAAGTGAAAGATAAACGTTTATACTCTTAGATAGATGAGCGAAGTTTTCATGGTCTAGTATTATTGTACTACTAAGATTGTCTGGGATCTGGTAAAGGAGCTAAAAAATAATATTTATTATTCATAAATAGAAAAAGTAATGATAAACGATCAAAAAAAGATCGCTGTCATCGATATTTTCCTATCCCTCATACCTATACGAGAACTACATTTTCTTGGGCCTTCGGTTTTTTATATACGGAACTGTTCTTGCAGGTTCTTTGTTCCCAGGCAGATAAAATGCATTCAACATGTTTTTTTTTGCATGCAGATAGCTTGCGAAGCAATAAAAAAAATAGTCAAAATGTCAAAAATTGCATTTTTAGTTTCTTATGGGAATTTCTGGTTTTCACCATTATTATATATTAAGTAGTACTAACCGCAAGTAATAGATAAAAAACTGTAGGTATACAAGGTGCTTATTAATATATCCCTATAGTAATTTTCGGTTTTAGTTTTTTGCTTAATAATTGTAGTCAATTCGTTAATAACACGATAGTCTCGTTATTAGAGCCTGCGAGTCTTTGAAATGTATACTAAAAACACATTTAAAAACTAAATTTAAAGTTTTATCAATGTTTTAACTTTGCATGCGCGAACGTAAGTATCTTGAAAACGAATTAAAATTAAACATAATTTTACATTATTGGAAAGCTTAGGAAAAATGAATGTTTTTATGTCTCTTGGAAAATTTTGATCCCATCCATACCTTTTTTTCGAAATATGGTCGATTGAAACCATTCAAACGTTTCAAATTCAGATTTTTAAAGTGAAAACTTCTTTAGGCGCGTTTTGCGTTTTTTTTTGCGGGGGTCGAATGAGACCGAGCCGTCACGCATCACGCGTCATGCTCGGATATGTAACGTAACGCTCCTTCTACTGGCGTGTTCCCGTATAGGTAGAGGACTGAAAATTTCAGGGGATGTAGCCGGGGTAAAAAGAAGAACCTGGACGAAAACGGGACCCTGTACCTCCACCCGTTTGGCCAGGAGAGGGGGGAGAAGCAAAAATGTAAATAATTAATTTTGGAAAAATGAGAATAGGTACGGGGTTGAAATTTTTATGGTAGGTGCACCCCATGGGGGGGCCACCTTAGGCCATACGGGGGAGACCGGGGCTCTAATTTAAGGGGGGATTTTGGGGGGAAACCTTTTTTTCGCCCGTATCTCTGCAACGAAGGCTTGGATCGAAGTTCTGAGAAACGATGACCCCGCTTGTTGAAGTTTTCACTTCTATCGTGTGGTCTTAAGCACACACAATTTTTTTTTATTCCTTTGCGTATTATTGAACGGAAAGTCTCGTGGTTTTTGTTGGTATTTTTATTTTTTGTTGTGTAATATTTTGTTTTGCATCACGTATATGTGCCTATAGTGAATATTAGTTTTTTTTGGTTTATTTGACTTATTTGATTTGTTAAGTGTGAAAATGGACATTCCGGGCGATCCCCCTTGTTTTTAATATTTACGTTGCTATTTAACTAGGTATGCAATGACAGAAGGCTAGGGAAGGGAGATATTTAAAAAATAAAAAATAAAAATCGTGATGCCGAGTAAGTGTTAATTTTTTAAAACCACTCACTGGCTATACAGACAACGGACTTTTCAATAATAATTCGTACTCAAAAAAATTCTAAAAAGTAAATAAATATAACGAAAAATAAAATTGAATCGATAAGTTTTGACGAGAGTTTAGAGGTACCTACTCTATACTGAGAGGTTCATGAAGCGTAAACAAATTTTTTTCATTAAAAATAATTTTATGCACTTTCGGCAATTTGCTATTTTTAATATTTTTATATTAATTTTTTTATAACAAAGTTAACAGTAGAGAAAGTGAAAAGAAAGTATAAATAATTACATAAATATTGTTTTAGAACTTGTGAAAAAATATATTTAAAAAACAATTTTTAACACTCGCAATCTGACTGTTCATGTTCATCCTCGTCACTAGCATACTCAATTTCTGATTCATCAACAGAACAAAAAAAAACTCGCCTCAAACTTAGCGCTAAGAGGAAACGCCCGGGCCCGAAAAAACAAATCTAATCGGGTGTCGTAAAACTTTGTAGGGTCCTCTACCAGCATGGAAGGGGGTTTTGCGATAGCATTGCAATGCATGGCCTAATTTATAATAAATTAATAACTGATGGAGACAGCAACTGTTACAAAAAAATTCTTGACTCCCATCCTTATGAACATTTGATAGTAAAAAAAAATAGAATGCCGAAATCACCTACTAAGAAATTATTCTAGAAAAATACGAGAGTTAGTTAAAGATAAAACGCAGGTCCGTTGGTTCTTCGGAAAGCTATTAAGGTGAGTAAATGATGTCAACTATGTTGGGGTTTGAAACCTTCGGCAACATGCACTAAAACGGAATTTTATCCACAATACCGAAACAGAATGATTGCACTCGACGCGCGTTTCGCTAACCATGTTAGCATCATCAGGAGATGATTAAAACATACAAACAGTTTTAATCATCTCCTGATGATGCTAACATGGTTAGCGAAACGCGCGTCGAGTGCCATAATTCTGTTTCGGCATTGTGGATAAAACTCCGTTTTAGTAAATGATGGTAAACTACACATCAAATGCACTCGCAAATACTTTAAATTTTGGTTCTTGCTGTACAAAACAAAAATTTGAAAAAAAAAACTCATGGACAAAATAAGAAATTAGTGAATTCAGCTCTGCATACTTTAATCTAATATTTATGTAGTTATCTGACGTGTAGTTTATATTTATATTTATAGTTAGTATATCATACATGTATCAAATCACTTATGCCCAGTTTCAAATATTTCCTATGACAACGATTGGTAATACAATTGTAACCATAGTAATTATAGACTTCATAACTTTATACAATAGATATTTGGTACTTCAGAAACCGGGCATTAGATATTTTTATGGTTATAGAAAGAACAACTCAGACTTAGGTTTGCCATAACAAGAGCAATAGCCCATAGAAAGAATGAACAACTACCATTAGATGAAAAAATTAAATTACTAAGAATGGACATAGACAATTCCCTTAGTCACGTATTTGGCGAACACAGGAATTGTCGCCAAATCGGTTACTTTTGTCAAAAAGAGAACAAACTCACGGACACAATTTATGCCGATTTAAAAATGACAGGTAGGTTTTAAATGTTTTAATAAGTTAATAATCAATATCAATTAACAATCTATTTTTAAGATCTATCTGAAAAATTACATAATTTAAAAAAATCATATCCCGAAACTATTATAGTCTGATTCATGATGTTAACAATAACATAGTAGAACAATTTAATTCAATTATCGCTAGAATGATTGGTGGTAAAAGAATAAATTATTGCTTACGAGGTAGTTATCAAAGTCGTTGTCCCGCTGCCGTCGTGGACCACAATACCAAAAAACCAACTTACGTCATGAAAAAAATACTTGCAAGAAGGTATTAGTCCATCTAGTTTTCCAAAAAAAAATTAATTTGGTAAATCATATATGAGAAGAGTTCGTCGAAAACTGTTTTCAAAATCAAATTCTGCAGATAAAAAAGGATACGGGGACGAATGTCAGAAACCAGATGCTTAGACGACCTTAAGCAAGAAAAACACAATTTTATGGAAAGACCTTCTAAATCTGAAGATGAGTTGAAATTAATAGAAGTTGGAACACGGGATCAAACAAATTCAGATTTAAGGCATTTAGAGCGCAGAAAAAGAATAACAGCCTCTAATTTTGCCGAAGTATGTACAAATATGGTGTCAGAAATAATGGGGCCACACAAAAGTTGGTGGAAAAAATGCTTTATCCTAAGATTTTTTTTCTTTAAGTACGAATTGGGACAACGAAAACGAACAAAAGGCTCTTAGAGGATTAGAAAGGATAATAGGGAAGCCGCTTCCCCTGATGGTCTCATAGAGGAGAAAGGAGTGGTATAAATAAAAGGCCCATATATGCAGCCAAAGACCCTATCCCAGATCGAGCGATAGAGGATAGGAAAGTTACTTTTTGACAAAAGATGGAACTATCAACAAGAATCATAAATGGTACTATCAAATTCAGGGACAATTATTTATTATGAAAAGGACGTATTGTTGTTTTCCGGTTTGGACGCCTTTCGGAACAAAGAATGAGATTATTTTTAAAGATGAAGTTTTATGGGAAAAAGTGGAAAACCAACTTTCTACTTTTTATATGAAATGCCTTTTGATCAAACTTATCCTAGAAGATCAAGACATATACCCATCCGGAATATTTCTGTTAAAACCAATAAGTAGCATATTTTTTTTTAAATAGTGTTAAATTTATTTATGCACTTATTAATTAAAAAAAAATAGTGTTGTTAAATTTAGTTATGTACTTAACTATATTAATAAATGATTTATGTTCGTTCACTATAGTGTCGTTTTTAAGTAAAACTTTAACACCTTTGAGTGTTAAAGAAATCCTAAAGTTCCTAATCCGATACTTCACACTCCATAGCGCAAACATGACAAATTTCTCTCTCATATCAAATTATTATATATAATATAATAAGTACTAACTTAGCGCCAGCAAGAATAATATGTTAACCGTCCAAATATTTCAAATCCGTCTCTGGCTTACTTATCCTAGTACCTACAATAAAACTCGTCGAGGCGCCACGTTACGGCTAGCCAAAATGATTAAAAATGCATTTGTAGACGCTCGGGCGGGAGTAAATTGCAGCCACATTTTTTAAAATTTTGGAACGATTTTTGCTTCATCCTATTAAGGAAGGTTCCGGACATGCTTGTAATTGGTTTTAAGACCGATTCGACTAGGTTTAAGGTTCTGAAAATTACACAGAAAAATGCCTTTTTTAGGTTATTTTTATCTATAGATTTGAAACATTTTAAATTCATTTTGGAAACGGAAATATAGTTACAAGCATGCATTGATATGTATTCTAACAAACAAAAAAAAAATTGTAAGAAAATGTTAAACGGTATTCACAGCATTTGGTCCAGGCCAAACCCTTGCAAAACATGGTATACGCTAGATTGAAGGGGAGCCTTAAGCTGCATTTTCATCACTCGCATTTCGGATTCTTGCCTCAAAACCTAGGTGCAGTTTCAAACGAACACGGAGAAAGACTTTTTACTAGAAAATTACTCAAACAGAAAAGCGGTACAGTTGAAAGCCGATCCTAAATATGTTGGCTTATTACCGTTGAACCCTTAAACGTGAAACCGATCCCAGCGAATACAAATGAAAAAAGCCAACAAAATATATTTTCTTTTTATATCCTCTTTTTTTAAGTCAAAAATAAAGAATATTTTCTTAAAAAATGTTACATAATTTTTCTAGTTTTATAAAATTCATTATATTTTTTATGGTTTGGTTTTCTTGAATTTTCTATTCTTCTTGTCTCTCTCTAGATGGGTAAACAACCGAGGCGGTATTTCAAATCGGCACCCTAAATTAAACACAAAAGAGCTAAAAAATTATCACGGAGTAAAAAAGGGCTTGAAAATGCAGAACAGTGATACTATGAATCCAGTCTCCTTTCCTCCAAAACAGAATTTCTTCATCTGCTTTCTCGGTGGCTCTTCCGATCTTGCGGTTGCCGATTGACTCTAAAAAAAATTTAGATTAATTATCAGATTTTTGTTCTTTGATATATTATTTCAGAAGTCTTCCATCATCTTCTTAAATCCCTTGAGTTGTTTTTCACCGCTGTTCTTTCTATTACACCGGGCTGATCTGACGTAAATCATCCGTTTCTTTCTGCAATTAGTACCGTTTTTTTAACCATTTGATAACTTTCATTAATCTTCAATAAAAGTATGATTTTACTATAGTTCAACGATTTATACAATGACAGAGATAATGATTCATAAATACGTTAATACAAAATGTCAGAGAAGGAAACAAAATTAATTTTTCTACTACCGTGCGTAAAGTACTCACTTTACGCACTCTCTAAGATTCGTAAAATAGGCCTTTTTAATGTGCAGTGCGTAAAGTAAGTTATTTTACGTACTAGTGCGTAAAGTAAAGCTGACATATTTTTTGACGTTTACTGACATGTTTTTTGACGTTTAGGGCAGTGCGTAAAATAATATATTTTACGCACTAGTGCGTAAATTAATTTATTTTACGCACTAGTGCGTAAAGTAATATAATATTATTTTTATTTTTTCATATATTTTTCGATAGTAGAAAAAATTTTGTATGCTACTCATGTGTAAAATACCCTTTTTTTATTCATGGGATTGTCGCATTCGCCTACGGCTCATGCGACAATATTCCCATTCATAAAAAAAGATTCACTTTACACACTTGTTGCATAAATAACTATTTTGTACGCCCATGCTATTTCGGATTGTTTACCGTGCTTGGTTTTAGAACGGTAGGTTAAGTTTACTGGTTACTAAGCAAAAACGCGACGGTAAGTAATTTACTTACCGTTCGGCTGAACGGTAAGTAAAATATATATAATTATATCCATAGTAAAAACAGAACCCACTTAAGGTTTAGTGGATCTACAGGGCAGAAATAATTATTCAAAACACTTTTTTTACCATTTTCAAGTTATTTGCTTAGTCAATGCCTTTGTGTGCATAATGGGCGTACAAAAAATAGTATAAGCATATCGAACAGTAAGGAGTTTACCCATCTCCTCCAATATTGGCGACTTCGCGTCGCTCAGTCGCCAAACATTGTCGCCGATCAGTAAACTGTCCTTACTGTTCTTGATACTTAATATACTATATTAAGCATTTACCTGATGCTCGATGGTTTCCCTTATATTGAATTATTGATATGGTAAGCGTTCAGAAATTCGCCTTGGCCTACTTAAATATATTTTTAACTATTAACAAAAAGTACCGAATTAGTAATGCAGTGCAATTATGTCACATCAAACTGAATATTATTGTCTTCGGTTTATTGGCAAACACTCAATTTATTTCCTACAAATTACCAATTGAACGGCTTCTGTTTCTAATCACACTCAATTAGAATCGAAATAATCTGGAATTAGAATCTTGTCACCCCTTGGGTCATTATCATCGGCACACTTAAACATCTTGGCATATCCCACTAAGAAGAGATATCATGTAATTAATAAAATGGGAGAAGTTGGCTCTTTTGATCGCTCCTTTTTAGCTAATGCCACCATTATTCCTCAAGCAAGTTTTAATGGCCTTTATCTCTAAAAACTGATATTAAAGTCTCCAATATGCTATTTGCCATTCAGCTGAGCCCTTTATCTCGTTAGAGGCATCTTAATCTGATTAGCAGTGGCCTATCTGAAATATTCTTTTATGTCTAGATCGTAACTTGGTTTATAGGCTGTTTTATTTGAAATCTTTTTAGTTTTACCGGAGCTTTAGAGACCCTTTATGTGTTTTTAGTGTAGATCGGCGGCACGTTTGTCGTATTCTGAACCATTGAACTTATGAGTCAATAAGCATGCCGTAGGAAGTCACAAAATGCGGAAAGTGATACTGTGTATATATATACACTGTGGGTCAAATTAAAGTTCCACACTTTTTCATCGCTAATAACTTTTTATGTATTGCACCGATTTGATTAACTTTTGGAGGGTTAGTAGGCTGCTGTGTTCTTGTGAGGCCGTCAAGTTTTGATCAAAACATTTTAGACAGGATCGGACTTACGTGTCTTTTTCTAAAATGCTGCACTAAATGTTGCAAAAGAAATCTGTTTTACTGAAATTTAAGCTGATACGTTTTTTCGATAGCTACACTACCGGAAATACACATGCTAAAACGAAAATAAAACAAATGCAACAACGTTTAAAAATTCTTTGATTTTAAAAAAATTTAATGAAAGAAAGGAATTAGAACCAACTAGGAATTAATACAACTAACATTGGAATGAAAAAAAATTACAAAAATTGCCTGTGAACATGTCCGCCGCGATTATCGACAACTGCTTGCAGCCTTCGGCGAAATTGTCCAATTGCACTTATAACTACTTCTTGTGAAAATTCTGTCCAACATTCCTCAATCCGATCTTTTAGTTGATGAATTGTTTCAAAGGTGTGGTTGTAATATACCATGTTTTCTGACAGTATGGGGGCATACACAATAGTCAATCGGATTGAGATCTGGACTGTTTGGAGGCCAACTGTTGGGTTCAATAAAATCGGGACATTGTTCTGGCAGAAACTTACTGTTTCCCGAGATGTATGAGCAGGCGCTCCATCCTGCTGGAATGTGTAGAGATCACAAAGTTCTTGCTTTGATAAATCTCAGAGTTTATATGATTGTCCACAAAAATAATTGAAGAGCTGATACGGCAACGAAGACCAAAATAGAAGAGGCGAAATGTTGGCGAGGAATCAAAAGGCTTTCCAAGGGAATATTTCTTTTCTTTTCTGAAGTAGCATTTAGTATAAACCCTAGTATTCTGTGTATTTTTATGTTGTCGCAGGGAAAATACCATTTCATCGCTGAACCATATTTTCCTGATATGTTCTCGGGTCCTGAATGTACGAAGCAGTTGTTGATATCGTTCCAGCCTTTTCCGTTTAACATCGGGTGCTAATTTTTTACAGTAAATTTTTTTATATAGTTTTAAGCCCAAATCTATTTTTAAAATTCTTTTTGTTGACCGTCTTTTGATTCCTGTTATTTTACTTACTCTTCTTGAACTAGTTGTCTGACCTGGTCCTAGATTTGCAATAATACCTCTTACTCTATCAATATTTTCTTCTGTTCTTTTTCTTCCACGTCCTTGCTTTATTTCCACTGAGACATTGGTTTCTCTTAAATGCGAGAGAAATTTTGAAATAGTTCTTACTTGCCAATTTTTTGCTGGAAACATACGTACTAATTTTCTAGCACCATAATATCTTATCTTCAGGTGTTAATAAAACCATAATGACACCTTACTACTTGTAAGTGTCTAATTTGACAACTATACTTTGAATGTCATAAATATTGGTTATCTGTCAATTGAGACATTGCTACTTGATTAATTGTCACGTTTAAAACAAGTCACTATTTCAAATTAAAGTTCCACACTTTTTCATCGCTAATAACTTTCTATGTATTGCAGCAATTTGATTTATTTTTGGAGTGTTAGTAGGCTGCTATGTTCTTCTGAGGCCGTCCAGTTTTGAACAAAAGATTTTAGACAGGACCGGACTTACGTGACTTTTTCTAAAATGCTGCATTTAATGTCGTTGCAAAAGAAATCTGTTTTACTAAAATTTGAGCCGAGACGTTTTTCCGATAACTATACTACCGGAAATACACATGCTAAAGCCAAACTCTAAAAAAAAATAGGAATCGAGAAATGTAACTTTTTTCATGTGGGGCAAGCTAAAGTTTCACTCTTCTTATATCTTTGTAATTAATTATTTTATTTATAAACCGATTTCATCCATTTTCGGTGCCGTGATAAAACAGACATTTTTACACCAAAATTCAGCATCGATATTATGCAACGTGAATATGAAATAGTGACTTGTTTTATACGTGACAATTAATCAAGTAGCAATGTCTCAATTGACAAATAACCAATATTTATGACATTCAAAGTATTGTTGTCAAATTAGGCACTTACAAGTAAGGTGCCATTATGGTTTTATCACAGCTTATTCAATACCAGCTAATTATCTCCACGTGAAATGAGGGGTTCGCGCATGGCCTGCCACGCATTTGGCATTTAATGGCTCAGCAGTCAGAGCGTCAGTTGAGGTAGTTAATGTCAGAGAATTTCTCGCGATTTACAGGAGCGTATTTAGTAAATTTAGTCGCCATAGCGTGTTCTGTGCGTTTGAAGTGGAAATAATGAGTGCATATAGTCGCTTTACCGCAATAAAGTGCTCAAACAATTATAGTCACAGTTTTTTGAGGAATAAAGTACCCTTACTTCTCAGTTTTCAGCAAAATACTACATAAGAATTTTGGTTCAAATCATTCCATCTTTCCAGATGTCGATTTTCATCAACTTTGGATAAAAACAAGTTTCTTGTGTAAAATTTGCATTTCACCAAATTTCGTTCACTGACAAGTTGTGTGCGTGACAGTGTCAAGCAAATCATCATTAAGTCGGT
>MU182513.1:0-19518 GCA_016904865.1 Pissodes strobi | reverse complement strand
ATCCTTGCCATTAATGAAACAAGACTGGTGTTCTTTAATTCTCTTTTGAAAAGGTCTACCAGTTTGACCAATACTTTGGAACAGGAACCACAATTTAATTTATAGACACCATTTTTCTTACTTTTAGGTGTTGGGGATTTGTTATTTTTAATGAACTTTAATCTTATTGTTGGTTTTAAAGGCAATTTTGGCATTCATAAGGCGCCTGGGTCAAGATTATTTTTTGTATATAATTTTAGCATATTTTAGTGTAACTATTCACATTTGAAAAAGACATTACCGTCGAAACGTATTCGAAAAAGAGGATAGTCGAAAACATCGAAAATCCGAAGTTCGCTGAAAAAAGTAGTGTGACTCTGAAAAAAATGACCGGAAACTACGCAGTTAGCCAAAACCTGGGTAGTCAACGAGGCTTCGCCCCCTCACGCCACTGAAGCCCTGCCCACCGAGCAGGCGACCGTAGACTCAATGGATACAACCGAACCTGCTAGCAACCGATATTTAGAGTTCCGCTTAAGACTTTAAAGTTTAAAATAAGTATTAGACAAGTATTTCTTGATGTCGGCGGAGAAGCTGCTGTGAAAACAAGCAACCGCTTCCAGCCATTGAGCGATATATGCGACGATAACGCATCTGAGAGGTCGCAAGAGGAACCAGCAGGAACTACTAGATCTAGGAGAGTCATACCTAGACACAAGATGCCACTTAAGGCTAAATCTAAACCAGACCTGCCACCAAAGGAAGACTTAAAAGCCACCATGACTTTATGGCTAGCCTACGAACTGCCAACATTAAGAACTATAAATTAAAGTAAACTCGTACCTCCATTATAATATGAGCCAACAGCATCAAAGATTGGAATAGCCTAAAGCGAATGTTTGACTATGAAGGCATAGAGTATCACTCATATGCTGAAAAAATCTCAAGAAGGCACGCGTTTATGCTGAAAGGTCTTGATGGCGGAATACAGCCACAAAAAATAAGAAATCCTCTGATAGATGAATATAGTAGGGATATCAAACAAATCTATCAGATGAAGCAAACTAGAACCCCATTATATCTTGTGGTGACCGAGGGAGGAGTAAACCTCAAACATTTGAACCAGTAGTGCAAATATTTAATGAACGTCCGAGTCGCCTGCGACTCTCGCAAAGCAGCTAAACCAATCATGCAATGCAAGCGATGCCAGGGGCTTGGGCATGCATGGGCTTTCTGCAAAAGAGCGTGCATGGCAATGTTCAAGATGTGCTGGCGCTCATCAAATTACAGAATGCTCTAGTAATGAAGTCAAATGTGCAAACTACAATGGGGAGCATCGATCTATAGACGTCGCATGCCCTGTATACATATTCAAAATTGGTCAGCTGCAGCAACATCAGCAGCCTCAGAAGAAGACGTACAACCCAGCACCTCCCCCTTTGAAGCCTGCCTGGCAGAGACACGGAGTTGGGCAAACGAACGACAACTATGAAAGAGACTTTCCAGCAATCAGGAATATGCAAAATAGTGCTCGCGAAAGTGATCGCAATGGTTCACGTGTGACTAGTGCCAATGAAGACCAAAATGTAAGTACCAACTATTTCACGGCAATAAACAACACCACAGTTTTTTTTATGTCAGAGGCACACACACTAAATGGAGATCTTATGGCGCTCGACGAGCGGTGTGTGTGCGAAGATGTTGATTGACACGGTTCTTGAACAGTTGTAGGTTGTAATTAGGGGGAAACAGATGTCCTGGGAGTGAGTTCCACAGTGATGCAGTGCGCCAGACAAAGGAGTTCTTGTAAAGCGATGTTCTAGGTGTTTCCAGTTGTAAGACGAACTGCTGCGCTCTTGCCGTATGTCGTGACTGTCTGACAGGCGTTGCCAGGGGCGGAATGAGGCGGGCTAAATCCTGGGAACATCTGCTGTAAAAGTATCTGTAAAACAGGGTTATCTCGGCCACATGTCTGCGGTGTTCGAGACTATCCAGATTCCGAATCCACTTCAGGTCGCCGACGAGACGCACAGCTCTCTTCCGAATGGAATCTGGCAGCTTTAGGTTGGTGTTAACCAACCTCGGTTAACACTTTCCACAAATTGCATGATGTAACAAGCAAAATTAATTATCTTATTAATATCGATGAACTCTTGAAGGCACTTCAACGCTACTCAAACTTGTTTTAAGCCTGCGAAGGCAACAGACAAGCTTTAGTGCAAGCTACACTTAAATTATTTTCTACCGATATTGAAACCTATGATATATAGACCACATTTAAACGCAATCGGTAATTCTTAGAATATGCCTTTTTATATATATTGTAAATATTTCATGTTGTTTTTGTCATTACAAAGTAGGGTTTTTGTTGAGATTTCCCTACAGATCACACGCACGTACAGCTACCCTACAATCCAAGACACAATGCACAAACAGCCGATGGTTATATCTCACATTAAAACACCATTGAAAGGCACCAGCCTAGGTAATCTGAATATTTCCCTGAAATTGTTGATACTTTAGGTTAGTATCGCTATCTGTCTCCTATTGCATAGGGAATATGCCGCAGCGAGTATGTGCCAAAGGGTCCCGGAATGTCGAGTTCCTATTACTGTCAAACTCGGCGGATAGATAAGGTAGGCTATGTTCGTGTAAGGCACAAACATTGTAAATATATCTATATATATAAAACAAAGTCGGGTTAGTTACACCACTTATAACTCAAGAATGGCTGAACCGATTTTTATGATCTTTGGTTTGTTGGATTTTTCTCCGCCCCGAATAGCAGAATAACTATTAAAATATCAGAAAAACTCTCGGATAAAAAATAATACACAAAATTAGTTATAAATTAGGCTTGGAACTCCGTCATCTTCCGCAATTGACAGCTCATGTCACGCACGATTATAGTTTTTTAGTAATATTTGATGTCCACTGCAAATCAGTGACATACTAGACATTATAGGATAGAAATTCAATGGAAAATAGTGGGAAAGCAGCATATTCAAATCTAGAAAGATATTGAAATACATAGAAAATACTCGAATAGGAAAATATAAAAAATTATAGAGAATAAATGACAACAACTGTCAAATCCATTGGTATCAATTATTTCAGATCATTCGGTAGATCAGTCACCCGTACTTAGTGTTGCTTAAATCTCGATAGTAAAGCAACAACATTGAGTATTGCAATTCGATGAAGTCTATCAAATACATCTGCAAATATGTTACGAAAGGCAGCGATATGGCGGTTTTTGGCATCCAAACCTCCAATGCCAACTATAAAATTACGCACTATCAAGTTGGTCGATATGTGAATTGCAATGAGGCGATTTGGCGTATATTCTCATTCCCTATTCACGAACATCATCCCACTATTTTACATTTGGCGGTGCATCTGGAGAATGGCCAACGAGTATATTTCACCGCGTCGAATGTTGCTCAGCGTGCTGAAACTCCTCCAGCGACAACATTTACCAGTTTCTTTGAGATTTGCCAAAGCGATCCGTTTGCAGGAATGTCGCTTTACTCGGTGATGCCACGTTATTACACTTGGAACGCTTCATCGAAGAAATGTCAACGTCGGAAGCAAGGCGATGCGGTTCCAGGTCATCCGGATGTGCGTTATACTGATGCTCTTGGTCGTATTTACACAGTTCATCCGAAGAATGATGAATGCTTCTATTTGCTGTTGTTGCTGGTGAATCTTCGTGGGCCAACATCATTTCAATCATTACGAACTGTTAATGGTATAGTGTGCCCAACATTTCGTGCTGCATGTCTAAATGCAAAGCTAAATTTGCTTGAAAACGGTGCTCATTGAGACATGACAATCGCTGAAGCGATCATCTCTGCAACTTCAAATCAGATACGCACATTATTTGCAATCATCATCCGACATGCTTCCCATCGAATCCACAGTGTAACCTGTGGAACAAATACAAGGAAAACATGTCAGAAGACATTTTATATCGAATTCGTGTCAGTTCAAGAAGTCCCGATCTTGAGGTGAATCAGGAGGTGCATAACCAGGCTTTGCTCTTGATCGAAGACATGTGTTACCTCATGTGCGGCAGTTTGTTAGTCAGGTTAGGAATGCCAGCACCAGATCGTGGAATACATAAGCATTTATTGGAGAATTGGAACGTGAACGTGAATATGATATGAATATGATCGACATGAACTATACCAGTCAGTTCAAATGATTGTACCCCTGTTGAATCCCGAACAGAAGGAAGTCTATAATACATTAATGAAGGCAATTGATGGAAATGGTGGCTTAATTTTTTTTTGGGATGCCCCCGGTGGAACTCGGAAGACATTCCTCATGTCATTGATTTTGGCCACTGTTCGTGCGAGATCTGACATTGCGGTAGCAGTTGCCTCTTCTGGAATAGCGGACAACTTAAAATTGCCATTAAACCTTCAAACTAATGAACAACCGACATGTAACATTGCGAAACACTCCGCAATGGCCAAAGTTTTAGTAGCATCTAAAATCATCATATGGGACGAATGCACAATGGCGCACAATCGCGTATTGGAAGCATTTGACTGAACAATGAAAGATCTGCGCAATGACTCAAGATGTTTTGGAGGCGCAATGATTTTATTGTCTGGTGATTTTCGCCAAACACTGCCAGTCATTCCAAGATCGACTGCTGCAGATGAAATAAACGCTTGCCTCAAATCATCAAACCTGTGGCGATATGTGAAGAAACTTCAGCTGGCGGCAAACATGAGAGTTGCATTGCTGAACGATCCATCTGCTGAAGATTTCTCAAAGCAATTGCTGACTATTGGTAATGGTCGTGTTCCTGTCGACGAATCGAGCGGATTGACTGCATTTGCTCCGAATTTTTGTAATTTTGTCTCATCGAAAGACGAGCTCATCAACAAAGTATTTCCGAATATCATTGCTAACCTCAAAAATAACAAATGGTTGAGTGAGCAAGCAATTCTGGCCTCTAAGAACAAAGCTGTTGATGACATAAACTTCGTAATTCAGAATCAAATCGTTGGTACTCTGCGTTCATTCAAATCTATTGACTGTGTAAGAAACGAAGACGAAGCCACCAACTATCCAACTGAATTTTTAAACCCCTTGGATGTGCCTGGCTTACCATCGCACAATTTACAACTGAAGGTTGGCGCGGTAGTCATCATGCTTCGAAATCTAAACCAACCAAAACTATGCAATGGAACGCGTTTTGTGATAATAAAACCGATGATCAATGTGATTCATGCGACGATACTCAAAGGAAAATTCAAAGATGAGGAAGTTCTCATTCAGAGGATTCCGATGATCCCAAACGATATGTCCTTTGAGTTTAAACGAATTAAATTTCCGTTTTGTCTTGCATTCGCCATGACGATTAACAAATCACAAGGCCAAGCCTTGAGTGTTTGTGGTCTAAATGTAGAAAATGCATGTTTTTCTCATGGTCAATTGTAGGTGGCATGTTCACGTGGCGGCAAACCATCTGCTTTATTTGTTCTTGCGCCTGAGGATAAAACGAAAAATATCGTATATCACAATGTGCTTCAGTAAAGAGAATCAACCTGAGTCAACCCATGCAGCAATATATATATACATGCATGGCTGCAATGCATGTCTTGCTGACACGCCATTGAAATACTTGATTTTTGAACTTTTATTGAATTTTTGTTTTCTTTAAATATATTATCCTAATAAACCACTGAACATAGTAAGTATTTGTATTGGTTTTTTTACGTTAATAAAACAATAAATTATGTTTAGCTAAAAGTTAACACGATATTCATTGGCTCTTAGGCGGTACGAAGTTCGCCGGGTCAGCTAGTATTGAATAAATGAGATGATGATGATGATGATGATGATGAAACGCCCTTTGTATTCAATGCAAAATTTTTAATCCAAAAGGACTTTCTAAAGTAACGTAACAGAGCGCTTTCGGCCTAAGCCATCATCAGTGTTACCTGAAAAGTAAGTAAAAGAACCACCCATTAGTGGAAAGTAAGAGACTAATGCAGAATTTTTAGGTGAAGAAAATGATACAATTGACCTTGTTATATTTAGATACTAAATTTGTTAGGATTTGAAAGGGGTTATTAAAAAGTCTAAATTAAGAATGAATATTTTTTCGTGTTTTTTTTTAATCAGTAGAATGAAAGGAAAATGGTAGGAGTTCTTTCACTTACTTGTCAATGGAAAAAAACATTGTATTGATTTTTCTACGTTAATAAAACAATAAATTGTGTTTAGCTAAAAGTTAACACGATATTCATTGGCTCTTAGGCGGTACGAAGTTCGTCGGGTCAGCTAGTATTGAATAAATGAGATGATGATGATGAAACACCCTCTGTATTCAATCCAAAATTTTTAATCCAAAAAGACTTCCTAAAGTAGCGTAACAGAGCGCTTTCGGCCTAAGCCATCATCAGTGTTACCTGAAATGTAAGTAAAAGAACCACCCATTAGTGGAAAGTAAGAGACTAATGCAGAATTTTTAGGTGAAGAAAATGATACAATTGACCTTGTTATATTTAGATACTAAATTTGTTAGGATTTGAAAGCGGTTATTAAAAAGTCTAAATTAAGAATGATGATTTTTTCGTGTTTTTTTTTAATCAGTAGAATGAAAGGAAAATGGTAGGAGTTCTTTCACTTACTTGTCAATGGAAAAAAACATATACACGAAGATAAACAACAGCTGGGAACCTTTCCAACTGAACTGTCATGTATTTAGGAGCTTTTCTTCTTTTATAATGATTTAAATCATTTTTGGAAAGTGTCATACTTACAGTCATTCGGGAAACATTGTTTTCCTGCCAACCTTGCACAATGCCTTTCCCAAATTGCTTTTTACACTTTCAACCAATCCCCGTTCCCGTACATGCCGTAAACTCGTGGACTTCCACTATTCAGCAGATTAATGCATGGTATACCATTTTTGCAGTATTTAATAATCTGATAAATTGTCGAAATGGAAATATTTTGGGCACTGAAAACCAAGAACATACGTTATAACCATTCATTTCGTCTACTATATCCAGTTAATCAATGACTCATTAGTGGTGAAACACCCAGTGTAGTTGGGATAGTTTGGGTTAGTCTATTCTGGTCACCGCTCCCAACTACATATATGGCACCATTTTTATCCCTAAATAATTAATAACAGGTTTTCTCTACGTAGTTCGATGTTCACCTGCGCCATGCTGATCAGAACCAATAGTTCGAAAGCGCTCCATGGCTGGTGAACGTCTAACTGTACAGAGGTTTCCATCCTTCGATGCAGAACGAATGGATTTAAGCCCAACATCCGTTATATCTAATATCATTAGATGGATGCACCCCTACAGTGTAGGGTACCAGCAGGCGGTTCATGCAATTATATTGTATACTTGTTATGCATTTATTTTATTTTTATCCCTATTTCTCCTATTATTGCATACGGTTTCTCTGTATATAGCTTTATTAAACTACCATATTGTTTACCTACAGCCTACAGATTCTTTACGTGAAGATTTTCTTTTTCGAAAATTTTAAGTTATTAAATAAAGATATCAAAGATTTATATTTTTAACAAGTGTGTTGGGGTTTGGAACCTTCGGCAACATGCACTAAAACTGAGCTTTATCCACAATACCCAAACAGAATTTTTGCACTCGACGCGCGTTTCGCTAACCATGTTAGCATCATCACCAATATTCCAAAAGTAATTTTCTGCATATTAATCCTATGCTCATCTATCTCTCGATCTTTAAAAACATAATCTGGACATCAAAAACTTTGCATTGAATATTGTTGATTGGTTATCATTACACATAATATTGTTTTGTTCACGTATGTTGTTAACAGCCATGCACTTTAAAAAAAAATCTTTAAATTCTTTAATGTCCGAATGGTACATTATTTGACAAAAAATTACATTATGTCAAAAGCAATTAAGATCAAAATATTACCCTATAGGACGTTACTTTAGGAAAATAACTCCCTACGGCCTACTAAATTTACCAATAGGTAACTGAACAATAATTATTTTCATTCAAGCATTTATTACGAAAATACAAACAAACAAAACATATTTATTTATTATAATAAATTATTTTTTTAAAGTAAAATGTACGATATTCAAACTGACCGGAGAATTCCACATTTCCATACCCCACTGCAGTTGCTGTGTTACTTGAAGTAATACTTTTTCCAGCTACAAAGGAAGCATTTGCCAATTTGGAGTTCTCACTATTATCTACGTACCCACGTGCCACCGAAAAACTCTTCTA
Organism: Pissodes strobi; assembly: GCA_016904865.1. Lineage (NCBI taxonomy): Eukaryota > Metazoa > Arthropoda > Insecta > Coleoptera > Curculionidae > Pissodes > Pissodes strobi. The sequence goes on along the minus strand of MU182513.1, from coordinate 11,272 downwards.
GCCTCCTAATCTCATTAAGCTCTCGGAACTACCTCCCGCTTCAGAATGCATTGTTGCCGCTGTACGCCTTAAACAATTACTTTTGTTGTGTTTTTTTTTTGTTATTCCACGCGATTAATTTTTCCAGAGCTTTTACCGCCGCCGTCACTACTACTAATTTTTATCCATATTAGTACTTATTTAGCAAAAAGTCGATACATCACGGATAGTTGAAAATCACGTCCGCCAGATACGAAAACTAACAAGTATCTCTATACTTTCATTTATCAGAAAGCGATAGATTAATTTACAAATACACCGATGTTAGATTAAATAATCAACAATTTTTTATATCCAGGAGCCAGAATCGAAAAACTAAATTTGTACCAACATGATTTGACAGCCTAAATTTCCTTTCATTTACCTATCTGTTACATGTTACAAATATTGGCATTCTATTTCAGTAATCAATAAGTAGAAATAAAACTACACTTCGCTGGCTACTCTGAACTGAATAATTTATTATTCAAACACAATTTTCTCCCTCATTTTTATTCACCGAGAATATTCTACAGCCCTCAAGATATTTTTAAATATTCTAAACTAACGACGACTTACGAATGAAGGGCTATATAATATGGTAATTCAAATTGCTACAATACCGACGCTTCAGAATGCTCAAATAATTTTTGCAGTCTGTAAAAAGAAGAAGCTATATATCTCCTCAAAAACCTTGCTGAGAGAAAAACTCTTCACCTAATAAAATTAACTAAAAAACATTTCCTTCCAGTTCAATTATCTGTGGAATGGTAATTTCCTCTTTTTTAATTAAGAAAATGCGTCTTTAAGTGCTAAAAAAGCAATAATCCTTAAGATATTTTAGATTTGTTTACTTAATAATTTTGGAAATGAAAGGAGAAGGAAATTGCATTGAACTTACTTGGTACCTAAAGAAAAATATTAATGATCTAATGGTATATCAAAAGCCCACAGAAAAAAATCTTATAGCGTTGGCTGAGAATAGGGGAAGACGCGCTAAATTATGGGCAAAATCGTGACACTAAAAGATGACGGCGTATAGATGGCGCTACTAGAATGCGTGCGCGAGATCTGGCTTAAGATCGATCACAGTATTGGCATTTTGCGGAGCACACCAACGTGTTGCCTGAGGAGTTTTCGTAGCGTCTTAAAATCTTGCATTAACATTTCTTGTGATTTGTCATAGACCTAGCCTTGTTTTGGTTGTAGTTAGTCCTCGAACATTATGTTGACGTTCAAAATGAATGTTTATGTTTATCGTGGATGCAATAATACAAGAAAAAACAAGAACAATATTGTAAGTTTTTTTAATTTTATTATGTTGAGTTTAAATTTAAAACACCGTTTTTATTTAGAGTAATATTTGACTCTATTTTTATAAATACGTATTATAATTAATTCCGATCGGATAAGAAATAGTATGTGCAACTCGTAGGAAAAGCGCATTCCTGGACTCATGTGTTGCTGGCCTCGGCTGCCCCTCGTCCAGCAATAACCACAATCGTCCAGGATTGTCTTGCTTTTCCTACGAGTTGCACAATATACTATTTTTTTAATGGGACGTAGCATTATGAAACTTAAATAATATTTTCTAGGAGTCAAAAAATTTCATTTTTTTCACGTGAAACGTTTGCGCATCTATAAGCGTATAAAAAAGTCACCTTTTTAGACAGTTGTACAAAATAGTTATTTAGGCAACAAATGCGTAAAGTTACCCTTTTGCAAGAGCCGCAAAGAAGTGTACCGATCACATGAGTAAAAAAAAATTACGTATGAGTTACATACAATACTTTCTCTAGTTCCTAGAAATAAACTACACCAAAATAAAACAATTTATCTCTCGCAGTAGTGCGTAAAAAATATATATATTTAGGCACTGGTGCTTAAAAAGTAATATTTTATATTTCGTATTTTACTTTATGCACTAGTGCATACAAGTTCGCACTGTGAAGCGCGTAAAGTTAGTTAGCACTTTGATGACTAGGGGCTTTTTGAATTAAGAATTCAAATCCGTTAACAATTTTCCTTCCATTGATGATGAATTCTGTGCTTTTAAAACTCCACAACTTTTTCGCGCCTACGCGTGTTTGACTTTTGGCAAAGAGAGTCTATTATCACACCGTTTTTAAACTTATATCGAGGTATTTGCTTTAAAGTATTTAATGCATCATCATAACATGGAATATCATCATATTACAAGTAATGAGCCAAAAGGCAGCAGTAGGATTCTAACCTAAATGAAACAATTTGAAAGCAAATACCTTGAGTGGTTGCGTGCAGCGACAGCTATGAAGTATAACTTTTTTATCTAACAAAGTCGGCTGCAGTTAAAATGATTTTTGTATACCTATGAAATTCCCATATAGTATTTTTCGGAAAATTGGTAACTAATCCAGTATTTACTGTGTTATAATTTGTCCCAATTTTATTTAATATGTACCGGGTGGCCAACTAAGAATGATGGCACTCGGCTATATCTGGAAAAGTAATTGTCGTAAAGACTTGCGGTAAAAAATGTATGAGTAAAGCTGCCAAGGGAAAATGTTGTAAATTATTTGTAAGTCTCCAAAATAGCCGCCAAGGAGCATAATAGCCATCTTAAATTTTAAAACCCGTTTTTTTTTGCAAAATTTTCTTAAATTAAAGATAGTAGAATGCATTGCCATTTTAAAACAGGGATACATTAAATTACTTTTTGTAAAACACGTTTTTCTCTAGCCCGTAAAGGAAAGTGATGGAACGTGTTCGAACATTTTCGGAAATAAGTGTCAATAACATTGAAAATGGCTGGACGGAACTTAAAAACTTATAGTCGTTGAAAACGGCTTTTTTTAAGCTATCAATCGTGCCTTGCGTGGGGTGATTGCGACTTATCACCTAGCCGCTAGAGGGCGTTTTCTGACATAAACGCAAATAAGTCAGATTTTAAAAAAATAAATAAATGCAACGATGCCACTATTTTAAAGCAAAGAGAGCCAAATGAGATCCTAATACGGTAGTGAAAACCGCATTTCGATATATCTCATCTAACCTAAAATATAAGTAAAAGAAATCAGAACACGAAATAAAATCGGATTTTGGGACATTTTTTCGAAAGGAAGAACCGTTGTTATTTGTTATTGTCCTCATTTTAGCACAATATATAATAATTTACTGCTAAAATACCAACATAATTTTTAAAATCTCAATAATAATTAACATTCAGTAAATATGAGTGAATTTTGCCGTTCTGTCCACACAAAATTCGAAATTTTTTAAAGAAACCAAGTAGGCTAGCGGCAACAGTTAGGTATATTATCGTTGCATTGAAATTTTAAGCACGAAACAATGCATATCAAACACTTCTATGGGTAGAAAATTTATTTTTTACAACTAAGACCAACAAAATATCGCATACCGGCTTAAATCTCAAAAACTAGCCCGCTAGAGGGTGTAACAGCCATCACTGTAAAATTAAGATTTTCGTCGTCTTTTCACTGATTAACAGGTATCGAAAATATCTGGAGTTCAATTATTCTTAAGGTGGCTTCCCACGGCCTGTATTAGGACAGGCCGGACTCGCGCCGCGGACAAGCACAGGTAAAGCACGGATCGGGCTTGGCAGCGCGTGAGGTCTTCCCACGGCCTGCATGAGCCTGTTCTTGATGAGTTTGATTGAAGATAGAGTTCAATTTAAAAATAATAAAAATATCGCGTGAAGGAAAAAGAGTTCCTGCCCTAGGTATTGATTTGTTTAGTGGCTCATATTTATTCAACAAGAAAAAAAAGACCAAAAGGCGCTGGTGGATGTCACCATTAAATTAATAAAAAAATAATTTAAGGTAGAGTTTTAATTACTAGATTTTGAGTAAAGTATGAGTAACAGAAGTGGTCCGTAACTACTTTTACAATTTTAAACGTATATTTACCAGCAAAGACATAAGTCTAAACCTAAACTTAAGAATGATATACGCTAGATGCTATGTGTGGTCCCTACTATTTTATGGTATGGTATAAATAAGTTAGAAGCGTTTGAATTGTGGACTTATCGCCGAATGCTAAAGGTACCATGGGTTGATAGAGTTACGAATGAGGAGATCTTAAGAAGACTGGGAAAAGACAGATAAATTTTCTTGCATATAAAAAAGAGAAAAACGGCTTATTTTGGACATCTAATCAGAAACCCAAAATACCGACTTCTCCAATTGATCCTTGAAGATAAAATAAAGGGCAAGCGTGGAGTGGGAACGAAACAGATGTCCTGGCTTAGAAATTTGAGAGAATGGACGGGTCTCAGGACTATTGGGGTATTGGGTACCCTGTACACACTGCAGTGGACAGGGGAGCGTACGGAAATGTGATCGCCAACATCCAATAGTAGTGGGAAGGCAGTTGAAGAAGAAGAAGAATGAGTAATAGATACAACCTCACACTCTCATACCACAAGAGTGCATATAAAACTATTGGAGGTAGCTGAATATCTAGCAGCACACTTGCTGTGAATCACAGATAACAACAGACGAACAGGTCGGGCCAGGCCGCGCCTTTGAAGTTACCGACTTGCTGCGGATCGGGCGCGCCATCACGGATACTTCCGGGCGATCTCGGACGGCACCCTTCCCACGGCGTGTTGGCCCGAGCTGGCGCGGCCCGGCCTGCGATATCACGGGCCGTGGGAAGCAACCATTACACATTTCCTGATTCTTTTAAATCGCAGAACGAAGACTAATATTTGTTATATTTTTTAATCAAAATATTTGTTAAATAATAATATTTTTTGTCAATGGTCAAACCTACTTGAGTTAGTAAACGAATACCGTTAGCAGATATCATAAAGTCCGCGTGCATTCAATGATCAAAGTTCGAATTTCTTGAAGACCAAGCGGTTAATCCAGATCAAATAAGCAATACCTTTTTTCCTTAAAAATAACCAGTTTATTACATTTTTTATTCAAAATCGCGATAAAGTTTTAAAAACATCGATTCATCGTTGCCATCCCTAATTATCATTGCATTGAAACACTTCCACAGGTGGAAATTTTTTTTTTTCAAAATACAGCCCCAAAAATATCTCATACACTGTAAAAATCTGCAGTCTTAATACGATTGACATTTAGTTACCGTCATTATAATTTTTGCGATTTAGTTTTCTAAAGCATAGGTACCTGCTTTCTTTAATAGTTCGAATTTTGTGTGGACACAAGGGCAATCAATATTCATATTGAATGAATATTAATTATTATTGAGATTTTAAATATTGTGTTAGTATTTTAGCAGTAAAATAATATATATTTTGGAAAAATAACGATAGTTACAATTTATTAGCAATGGATCTACTGAAAAACTATCCCAAATCCGATTTTTTTTAGTTTTGATTTATTTACTTATGTTTTCGGTTAGGTAAGGGATATCGAGATGCGGTTTTCACTGACGTATAACCTGTTTTAAAATTTAAGATGGCTATTACGTCCCCTAACGGTCATTTTGGAAACCTAAAAATAATTTCCAACATTACATAATAATATTTTTAAATACATTTACAAATTATTGCTAAACGAAATCAATATAAATATTATTAATTTATGTCCAGAAGATATCGAAAATTTATTAAAAATTGTAACAAAAACAATGCTTTACAAACAAATGAAATCGGAGTGTCTGAAAAATTCAGTTGCAATATACGTGACACCAAAGATGCTCAAAATAAACCAGATAGAAAAATTAGAATTTTATCAAAACAATGATTTTTTCTAAATTATTTTCATTATTATTTGCAAGCAGCGTGTGCGCTAAAATTTTGCTATTATTAAAATCAAGAAGTCTGCTGAAAAATTAAACTGATTATTTGTTTTAATGTAAATTATAGAACAGTGAAAAAAAATCGATACGTATTTTTTAATTTCCACTAAAGATGATTATTACGAGAGCTATGCCAGTTTTTAGTTTTGTATATATAGATATAATCGTTGACTGATTCTCAGCCAACGATATAATATACTAAGCATGGTGCGACGTAACAATTCATATACATGGTGACGTCATAAGCACATTTCATGGTGTTGTATCTGCCTCATTTTTAGAACTATGAAAAAAATAAAATTTTGATGGGCTATCAAAATTAGCAGTAAAAATTTTAATGAAACTTCCTCATTGTGGTAATTGCTTGACCACTAATTCCGACACGTTGACAACCACTAGGTACTGGATTATTCGCCAAACAATGAAACCTTGGAATGGCCTCTAGAAAGAGCAGACTATTCTACGCGATTCTCGAATCGCACGTCCCAGGCCACCACTGATAAATTTTTGGGATTTAGCTGGATAAAAAAGTCAAAACTGAAACATGCTTGACCATAAAGTAGTTATCCTCCAAGTCCAAATAATGCTAAGAAACTCTCAGTTACTTACGCTATGCTTAGGTAAATCAATCATCAACTTAGTTGCCTATGTTTATTTATAAAATTTGGTAAATCCTTTATACATAATATTATTTTACTAGTTTAGTTTTGTATTCTTGCATTATTTTATATACACTATCACATTTCACGTGATGTCTCACGTTTCACTTTATATTTTAGGTATTAACCTTCTGCTTAATATTTATTTATTACAATAAAAATGTAAGTTGTTTTACAATGCTATCATGTTTTATTTATTTGGCACAACTTTATCTCTCCATGCTTCTCAATTCCAATCTTAACAAATTGTAACTTATAAAACATTTTTGCTTTCGAGCGACGGTAAGTGAGAAATAAGTATTGCAGTCAACCAAAAATTCGGCTGCCAGCAAAAACTTAAACAAAAAACAAATTCATATAAGTACATGCCAATTTATCTTATTAGAATTATATTTAGTTTACTTACACGGAATGTTCATTCTAATGGCATAATAATATATTAAATTATTCAGTAAAATATAACATCTTTATAAGTTAATATCGTTAAAATCCTTGGTCTTATCATAATTTTATCGGTCAATGCGAAAACTCCATACGTGCGAAAACTATTTCTTGTGAACATCCGTTGGCCGTTGCCCGAGTATCTCAAAGCGCCACGCGACTGGATCTAATAAATGAATCAAGAATGGTATGAATTCCTTTCGCATTTCCAGGCATATGCCGCGAGGTCGCACCACCAATCAGTGGGTGAGACGTAAGGGTATCGAAAAGGAAGGTGTCACATTTCTAAACACGGCATTTGCGCGTCTTCCCCTATTATCAGTCAACGCTTATAGGGATTATTTTACCACATGAGCATAAGTGCGGTAAAATTTCTTGCCTGTTGAATAATATCGATGGTGTTTATTAATAATTTTATTAATAAAAGAACTTGTACCATTTTAAGTTTCGTATATACAAAATTAACAAAAATCTGGTAAGCACATTTCACATGTATTTTCGTTGCCAAATAACGTTTTCGGATATTTAATCGAATTTTGACGTCGTCGGTACAAATGCAGTAAATAAACTGATCGAAAAAAGTTAAGGATATGGTGTTTTCGTTGTGAAGAAATTTTTCTAGACAAAAATGTGATATAACTATTAACACCTATGTCATTTGCGTTCAAAAAAAAACTAAACTAACCCAAACAGATAAAAAGCTTTATCCCCAAAAATGTAGATTTTATTATTGTAAAGTTTGTTCTCGTTTGTGTGTTGCTAAACGCAATTTGTGATATTGCGGTTATTCTGTCATCGAGAATATGAATAGACGTCATTTAACGGTGAAAGGAAGCAAATCAAGCCATTGGGTTGCTTCTTGGAGGTGCGTCACATATCGGTGTGGCTGATCGGTATAATGTCTCTCAAAGTGTAATTTTCTGACTTAATAACCGATATCATGAGATGGACAGACATGGTAGACCAAAACCGACAAATGCTAGGGAAGACCGAAGATTAGTGAGAGGAGTTAGGATGGATCCTACAAGAAACTGCACGTTGCTCATGCTCAGCCAGGACCTTTTTGCTGCAACCATCAAAGATTTTTATATTGAGGTGTATTGTACATATATTTATAACAAGGTTTTGACTTTATATTGAGAAAACCATATTGTCGTTTTTGTTTTACTTGCCTTTTCCTTGTTTCATTTAATCCATTTAAAACCGACCGAGGGATGATACGAATTCTGGTTGCAGGAAAAAGTTCCTAGCTGAGCAACGTGCAGTTTCTTGTAGGATGCGTCCTAGCTCCGCTGACTAATCTTTGGTCTTCCCTAGCATTTGTCGGTCTTGGTCTACCCTCCTTATGCCTGCCCAAGTCGGGAAATTACACTTTGAGAAACGTTATACCGATCAGCCACATCGATCTGTCGGGCACCTCCAAGAAGCAACCCAATGGCTTGATTTGCTTCCTCTACCGTTAAATGACGTCTATTCATATTGTCGATGACAAAATAACCACAATGCCGCAAACTGCGCTTAGCAACACACAAGCAAAACCAAACTTTACAAAAATAAAATCTATACATTTTTGGTCATAATGTTTTTATCTGTTTGGGTACAATTTTATTACGTTTTCAAACAAAATTTTTTTTAACGCAAACAACATAGGTATTAATAACTATAAAACATTTTTGCTAGAAAAATTTCTTGACCTAATTGTACTAGATTCATTGTTACAATTTATTAATTTATTTAATTGTTCTTGAATTATTGTTCGAATATTATGCTGATTTCGCCATCGCTATCATCTCTTGCTTTTTTTTTCTTATGTGGTCCCGAAACATATATTTAAGTGTGCGAAGTTTTCTGTTGCATAGTGCCTGATTAGTACCATTGGCGGTACATTTACGGAGCCTTAGGCAATCTTTTTAAAACATGAAATTGACCGAGGTTAGGCCGGAAGCTACAATCTTGAGTCGTGCTTTGTTCTTTCTCTCCGATGCATGTCTTAAGTGAAAACAGTAATTTAGAGATAGCCCTAGTACGCAACCTAATGAGCGTTGAGTTTACCGATGTATTTGTGGTGCAATAAAATGTCCGCAAGTGCTCTGGTGGTTCAGTGGTTAGATTCTGGGCCTGTGATATGGAGGCCCGGTGTTCAATTCCCGTCGGTTTTTTTTTTACTTCTCAAGGTTATGTTTGTAAAAAGTATTTTTTCTTCATTTTGGGTATGTCTTGGTTTAGTATTGGTTAATTTTTATTGGCTGCGCACCCATAGCGTGCGAAGGGTGATGAGTGAAGTAAAATAATAGTCACCGTTTCATTGGACTCATTAGGTGCCGTGCTACGGCTGTCTCCAAGTAAAACATTCGGAGCCCATCTGAAAAATGTCAGAACATTTTTTGGGATTATAGGCTCCAACTGCAGATTTAGTTTCTGGGTTACCTTGCCTTTTGTTTTTGATATATATTTTGCAGACTTGTTTTGGGTATTGACCAAAAACGTATAGAAGGATTTTCTCACTAGACTAAATTTGAGGGCACGTTGGTCACACTTTAAGCCCTTCCCCTTGACCACCGAAATTCCAATACTTACTTGAAGGTAATTGTTAAGCCGTTTATATTGACGAATGTAATATTTGTACGGGAAACGTTAACCTTTCCCTTTGCTTAAAAATAGGTACATAGTTGAATGCGTTAACTCGTGCTAATTTCCAAGTTTTTCTTATTACTCTCATTAAGCTTAAAATGCTGCCTTTGATCTAATAATCGGGAAATTTGGGTTTTCTGCCAGACTAACCGGTTATTTATTCAATTACTCGGGTTTCTATCAATCATTAACTGCGTTGGGGTTTGGAACCTTCGGCAACATGCACTAAAACAGAGTTTTATCCACAGTACCGAAACAGAATGTATGCACGCGCGTTTCGCTAACTATGTTAGCATCATCAGGAGATGATTAAAACTAAAAATAAAATCTACCTAACTCTCTTTTATACTACTGTGTGCTTAATCAAGCGGAACTAAAAAGATCCAATCCTCGAATCCCACTAGTCACGCTTGATCAACCAATACATTGGACTATCTCTATTTAAACTATTCTTACATTTAATAATTTCCATACTTTCATATGCGTCCAATAATCTCCTATCAGTTATACTATGGATTAATTTTAAATTTTTAATTGTTATTCTATGATTATTATCAAAAGCATGTTCGGCAACACTTGATTTTTCTGTTCTACCATATTTTAGATGAGCTATATGTTCTTTGAATCTCGTTTGAATAGATCTTCTAGTTTGCCCAACATATTTTTGGTTACAATCCATACATCCAATTTCATATATTCCACTTCTTTCTAATATTTCAATTTTGTTCTTTGCACCACCTAATAATTTCTTAATGTTAAACTGAGTCTGGTATACTAATTTTAAACCTACTTCCTTAAAAACTTTTTGAAGTCCCCTAGTATATTGAGGATTATACGGTATCGAAACATATTTTGTATTTTCATCCTGATTAACGAAAGAAGTGGAATCACGAATGGTCAATCTAAACAAATGCCTATTAATTAGTTTATTTATTAAGTTAGTATTAAAACCATTAACTTTCGCTATATTCTTAATTGTTTCCTTTTCGTTATTAAATCTTTCTCTGCTAAGAGGAAAGTTAACCAAACGATGTACTAAAAAATGAAAGCTGGTCACTTTATGTTGGTCGCAATGGAAGGAGTCATTAGGAATATATCGGTTAGTGGCAGTATTTTTCCCGTAAATATCAAATTCTAGTGTGTTATTATCGTTCCTAATCACTAAAGTATCCAAAGATGGTAGCTGGCCATTGTTCTCGACTTCATAAGTAAATTTTATGGTGGGGAAACGGTTGTTTAGTTTTGTTACAAAATCTTCAATATTAGCGGTTTTTGTGTCGAAAATCGCGAAAATGTCATCCACATACCTGTACCATACCCTTGGAAAATATTCGAACTCCTGGCTGATTTCATTTTCAAATTTACTCATGAAAAGATTAGCTAAGAACGGCGATAAACAGTTGCCCATTGCCGTGCCTTCAAGTTGTTGGTAATAGTTATTTTTATATTGAAAATAATTTTGATCCATGCAAAGTTTTGTTAAAGTTAAATATTCTTGTTTGATTTTGTTTTCAAAACTGTTCATCTCAAGTAATTCACCAAGGTATTGTAAGGTCTGTGGGATTGGTACACTCGGGAACAATGAGCTAACATCAAATGAGATTAAAATGTCACCTTCATTAAGAATCGTATCTTTAATGTTGTTTATGAAATCTAAGGGATTTAGTACTCCTGAATTCTGTTGTTTTATAGGTAAATTTTCAAACTGGTTTGCTAGCCACTTGGATATATTATAAGTTGGCGAT
>MU182512.1:352924-381433 GCA_016904865.1 Pissodes strobi | reverse complement strand
CGCCTACACAGTCGAGTAATGACGGATTTGCTGACGTTTGAAGAAAAAATATGTTTACCTATGTTCCTGGCTATATGAAATGGGTGATTACGACTTTTTTTTATTGGTTCAGACTTTTTTATAGCTAAAAAAGTCGAAAATTTTAATAAAACAATTTTCCCACTTTTTTATACATAACACCTCATAACTCTGAAAATACTCTGTATAATAAAATAATTATTCATGAGAGGATAAATAACATTTAAGCAAAGACCACAGTCATAATATTTTTATTGGATTTTGTTCTTATTTTTTTTAAATGGTATATAAACTTGAATGTTTATATTTTGAATAAGCTGCTTTTCGACCAGCGAAAAACTTTTTATTTGTAACATTTTCTAGGTGTCACCAGCGTAAAAGTTTTAGTTAAAACTACAAAGAAGTTTTTAAAAAAAACCGCAATCAATTATCATGTATAGTTTTTGAAATATTTATTGTTATTCATGCGCGGCGACTGCTGAGCCGGGCGCCCGGCCGGGCGGCGACGCCAAGCTAAGGCCTCTTTCAGACGATACGGATTTTAGCCGGTCCGGTTCTATTGTTCTTAACGTGAGTGGTTCATTAAAACCTATAATTTAAAATCGAACAGTCTACACATATGCGGTCAAGACGCAGCGACAGAACGCGGCGATAACATGTTGCTGCCAAACAGGACCCTTTTAAACGCTCCGGCTAAAACGCAATGTATGTTTCAGCACTTTAGCGCATTAGGTTTTGGGTTTGTGTGTTTTGTCTAGCACAGACCAGCTTTGTCATGCTTTCAAGAGCTAGACCTGTCAGATATATTAACTCACGAATTAACATTGGTGCCACTATCTTTATTTCACGAGGATGGTACGCTGAGGAAGACGGCAAAATCTGATTTAGCAAGAAAAATAGAAAGTTTTGCACCAAACATAACCGAATGTCCCGCCGTAGATTCAATTATTATTCACGGAATGGTATCTGTGCAAGAATTATTTGCTGCTTCTCTGATTACTTTTAGCGACCTTGCAGAAATATCTGTTACTAAAATTTTAAGGGAAGGACGAAAACACAAAGCAAAACTGATAAATTTGGTGTTTCATACTTACTCTTCAAATTCATTAAAAAATTTCGAAAGAAAAAGACATGGAGATTTTACTGCGGATTTTAAAGTATCCGGTGCTCGAAAAGTTCCGAAATTTAAAGAATTTATAAAGTCTTCTTCAAATAAGCAATCATTATTAAATTATTTAACCAACTATTTTTTGGAAGAGGGACCATCTATACTTGATAATGAGGAAGAAATAATAATAGCAGGAGGATTTAAAAATACTGGAAGTTGTTTTCTGATAACCAGAAACGGTAATACGCAAAGTTTAGAAAAATTAAATAGTAACCAAAAAGAAGCAGATACCAGAATAATACTTCACGTCTTAAATGATCTTCCAAGTTGCAATTCGATTTTAGTAAAATCTGTAAATACTGATATTTTCATTTTGCTAATTCATTATTACTGTATGATTCCTGATATGACCGGACGTAACGTATTCATGCAATTGGGCCGCAGTATATATACAAGTACGCACTTTGTGTCTTTCTCCCAAATTGTAGCAAATATTGGGCAACAAATTTGTAAAAAATTATTAGCCGTTCACTGCCTTACTGGTTGCGATTCAACGAATGCATTTTACAAAATAGGAAAAAAAACGGCTTTTGATGTTTTGTGCAAACATGTCGACAAGTTGGAAGACCTCGAGAAGCTTCCAGAACTTTCCGAAAAGGACGCTATTGATGTATGTCAGCAATATATTCTGTTTTTGTATAAGAAAAATGTGCCAGGAATTCGCAACCTTAACGAGTTACGTTATAAGTTAACACGAACTACAAATCGGCCAGCATCAGAATTACCTCCGACGGATTCCAACAACATCTAAAAAGGTAAACTCTGAAATGTCTATAATTTTTGTATTATTTTTAAGTATAACTAATAGTTTAAAATGTTTATTTTAGATGTACATATCAGTGAAAAATATGGTAGAGCAGCCACGTAAACAAAGTGACATTCGAGAATCCCAGTAACTATGGATAGACTTTTGAAAATTAATCATGGGCCCCAATTTTCTCGTTAGAGGATCCAGTACCAGATGTTGTGGGAAAAACTCTATTATTTTGGTGTTCTGAAAAAAATTGTAATAATAATAGGTGCTCTTGTGTTTCACAAGGACTTAAGTGTTGCAGCGACTGCAAATATGCGTGCGATAATAGACTACTTACTGCCAAAGAATGCTCGTCCGATTCTGAAGTTGAAGATTTTTACTAAATTATATTTTAAATAATTTTTTTTCATATTTATTAAACGATTCTTTTTTTCATATATGTACTGATACATATTGAGGTAGTCGAATAACATAAATGATTATTGTGTTTATATTGAAACTGTACAAGTTAAGGTATTATATAAAATTGCTTAATTTTGAATAACATTGTTATATGGCAATAGACATTTCACTATAACTATATTCATATATTTTTTGTTTGAAACATTACTTACAATGAAGCAAAAATGAAACAAGAAATACAATATCGCCAATTAACATGATATCCAATTACATAATATTATGTTATTTAACGCGGCGCGTTAACTAAACGAGATACGGACTGCAGTGGGAGCGGGCGGAAGCAACTATTTTTTATTATATGTGCAGCTTTGGAGGGTGGATTACTCGAAAAGTATTACACCTAGAGGACTGGAGTTTTTTTTTTATAACTTTTTTGTACTTTTGGCTAAAACTTTCACGCTACATCCAGAAAATTTCAAAAATAAAAAAGTTTGTCACTGGTCGAAAGCTAGCTTATTCAAAATATAAACTTTCAAATTCATATACCATTAAAAAAAAATTATAATAAAAATCAATGAAAACATTATGACTGTTATCTTCGCTTAAGTGTTATATATCATCTCAAGAAAAATTATTTTAATATACGGAGTATTTCCAGAGTTATGAGGTGTTATGTATAAAAAAGTGGGCAAACTGATTTATTAAAATTTTCGACGTTTTTAGCTATAAAAAAAGTCTGAACCTATAAAAAAAGTCGTAATCATCCATTTCATATAGCCAGGAACATATGTTATCATATTCTAATGGTCTGAACTGGTTATACCTCAAAAAATTTTTTTGACTACTTTTCCTCGGTATTTTACTCTACTATAAATAATTTTGAATGTTCGACGAATAACGAAATTATTATTTTATTAGCATAATATAATATATTTAACCCTGTAACATTACACATTTGCTGTGTCAGGAGATACCCTAAATTTTTACTTAGTCCTTAAGTTAATGTTAATATGAAGATGTTCTTTCTTACTAAAGGGCAAAACGTATCTAGCATTAAAAATGGTGTCCCATAACTAATGGGACATTAACTAACTGGAGATAGTAGACGTGAAAATATAACGAATGGACTAAACATATCTTAGCAAAATGCAGCATGTTTATAAAGATAAATGGTGTTGGAAGTAAAAATTTATTTTAGAAAATACGCGGAATTTTGAAAACCGGTTAAGGTATGGAAACCAAAACTGGTACACTAATATTTTTGATGGTGAGAAAAATTGCAACTATTTCCAGATTCGCCTCAGAGAGCGCTAGTTACGGACACATGGTCCAATAAAAGCACCTTGTATTTTTTTACCTATGAACTCCTTTGAATTAGTGTTATGAGTAGCGAAGTTTACCGGGCGTACGTCCCTATAAATTCCGTAATTTACGGCAAAGTTCGCTCTCGTTAAAGCGAAAGGTCCCATTTGCGTAAATTAGAGGAGAAAGTTGAGGATAATTTATTGAAAAGTTACAGAGAGTTTAAAAAGCGAACGTTACAAAACAATTTTGTTTGATTTGACAACGTTGTTCGGTACGCTATATGCTTTGCGCCGCACTGTGTACATTCCTTTCGAGTCTCAACAGTGTTGCCACAAGTCAGTACAATAATAGTACAATTTACAAATTTCATTATCATTATAATTTTGGCACATTCAAATGCTTCGATGGCATATTTTGTTAAAACTTGTTATGCAAAGACATCTTTTTGCCGCTTGGATTTCAATGCATTTTCGCTATAACAAATCCAAGATTTCTTAATTTAATACAATTTGACGGCGGATTCTATAAATTCTGATAAAAGCCAGTGACAACACTGGCTTTTATCAGAATGTATAGAATTTTTAAATGCTCCGTTCTGAAATGTTTTATTTGTGTCTTTTTTCTTTTAATGTTTTTATGGTACCTAAGTATCTGCATTAAAAAATATATGCATTTTGTCAGTTTTTTTAAGCCAGTATCAGTACTGGTTGCTTTTCTTAACAATATTTTAAATGGTTTGTTAGTATATTGTTAAATAAATATTTATGTTCTAATTTTGATTGTTATTCAATCTGCAATGCATCACCCAGATTCTTTGGGTTTCTATAAAGTTTTATGTAAAAACCATAAATTCTCCACAAAAATGTCAACTTTTAATGGTGCTAATTGTTAATTACCCAAAATTCTCATAAATTCCCGAACGTTCGTAACAAAAAATAAATTACGGGAATTTTACAACACTACTTTGAATACAAATTATTATACAAGTGAGCAGTCCGGCGACAGTTCTAATATCTGCTCTGTTCATGTCTAAGAGTTGTTCTGCTCTTTTCGCAGAGATGGTGATAAACCTTATCGCCTGTCTTAGTCCTGGAGTGTTTCTCCAGTAGGACGACAGTTGATCCTTTTCCCATTTGTTTAGTTCTTCGGTGATGTGGCTCTTCATAAGGCCACAGTAGGACTCTGGACCATAACATGGTATTCCAGGTCCTTCTTTCGCAAGGCAGTCTGCTTTTTCGTTGCCTTCTATGCCTCTATGGCCAGGAACCCACATTAAATTTACCTGGTTACATGTTGCTAGTTGTTTTACGGTTTGTTTACATTCCCAGACTAGCTTTGACATGCATTTGAAAGCTTTTAGAGCTTTTAGAGCCGCCTGGCTGTCTGAAAATATGCAGATGTGCTTTCTGTGAAGTCCTTGTGTGAGGCACTATTCCGCACATATATTTATGGCAAGCATTTGCGCTTGGAAGAAGGTTATATATTTGCCTAGCGGTTTGGAAAGCTTACAGCTTGGACCTGAAATGCCCAATCATCTTCTTTTGCTAGTTTTGAATCATCTGAGTACCACAGCGATGCGTTATCGGCCTGAGGTAGTTTTTCTATCCCATGATTGGCGGTCATCAATAACCACTCCGAATGGGGTATCTAGGTACAACATGACCGTCACTTGGTCACTTGGTTTGCTGACATTTTCTAGTTTTATTTCTTCAAAGATGCGCAGGTGACCAGTCAAATCTTTAGGCTTGAATTTGCCTAGTTGGAATAGCCTGTGAGCACTGCTAATCGCCTCCCTCTTTACACTGAGATGAAGAGGAAGGAGGCATGTTCAGCAGTACCTCTCTCATGGCATAGGTGACCATGGGCTTTATTATTGTTCTTGCCAACTAGTTTGCGGCATGTCCAGATTGCCGCTGAGGCGGAGATGGTATTTTCTCTATCCAGGTAAGCTTACGGTCCAGTGTGGCTCCTAAATATTTTACCTCCGGGGAAAAATTTAACTGTGTTCTGTGTAGGATAAGCGCTCTCATCTCTAGCTTCCTTCATTTTGTAAACGGGACAAGAATGGTTTTCCTAGGATTTAAAGAGAGTCCCGCCCCTTTGCCCAAAATCTTGATGATGTTTAGAGCATTTTGCATGCGGTTTGAAATTACGCCTTCATGTTTGCCCTTTATTATTACTACTAGGTCGTCTGCGTAGCCTAGAACTAAAAATTCAGCTCTATTCAGAGTGGTAAGGATTTTATCTACTACTATCCACAGAAGGGGAGAGAGAACACCTCCTTGAGGGCACCCTTTCACTGTGCTGACCGTTGTTGACGTTCCGTTTATTTCTGCTGTTACGAAGCGGAGCATTGTTTCTGTCCATCTTATGATTGGGAGCTCAACTTCCCACTCTTGAAGTTCTCTTCTGATGCACTGATGTGAGGTATTATTAAATGCTCCTTCTATGTCAATGAACGCAGCAAGAGTAATTTCTAGGCAGTTGACAGCTGATAATAGGTTTGTTGTTGTTAAATCCCTGATTTAAGCCCAAACCAAACCAAATCCAAGCCAGCGTATAGCGATTTAAGTGTCGCTTATATTGCAATGCGCAAACTCCGGATGGTTTGGACTTGGTTTGAAATCGCTGCTAGAACAAACCTAATAGTAACAACATGACAGCTGAAAATAGTTGCAATATTAATTTTTCTTACCACCAAAAGCATCAATGTACTAATTCTGGTTCTGATACCATAGACGGTTTCCAACTTATAGGGTATTTCCCAAAATAAATTTTAATTTTTAACACTCTGCATTTATATTTGGACGTCTGCTATCTCCAGTTATTAGTTATGAGATAAGAGGTACAAAGCCATTATATAAACCAAATAATGGCTTTAGTTATATTTAAATATGCCATTTTTGGGATAGTTTACTCCTTTTTATAATATAATTAATACCAGTTTACATTTTATCTTCTATCTAAAAAGTACTTACTCTAAACATCTTGAAACAAAGTCGATGAACATGCTATCGGTGCAACGCAATACCATCGCTAAATGTTTGCTTCCTGGTTTCCTCTTTCTGCCTTTTGAATTTGTTACGCATCGAGGGTTTCCTCGAGAATCTGTAATAGAAGAAAATTAGTATATCTATGACATTAAGGTTTTCATCGGTTAAAATGGTAAAACGAATAACTTCAACATGGGCGAAACAAATTATGTATAAAACTGAACTTTATATATAATTTGACTGATATGATTCCGAAAGTTTCTCCTGAAAAATAATCTAACATTCTGAAGTGTTTTCCAGAAAAACGTCATCATTCGTGCTTATACGTGTTCTAGCGAAACGTCCAACACAATGGCTGTAAAAATGCGACAATCTGCCATAATAATAATTGTAGGAAGAAATTAACTAATATTTTCTTACCGAAGAATAATCTCCTTCTTGTAGCAACTGCTATTAAGTCATCAGGTGGTGCGCCCAGAACTTCCATCAGACAGGCTAGCTGCTCTACTTCATTTTCTCCAGGAAACAGAGGGTAGCCAGTATAGAGTTCGGCCAAAATACATCCTGTGAAATAAGACGATACATTTGCTTAGACAGAAAATAATGAACTCTAATTATTATCTTTCGTTTCCATATCACAGTTGAAGAGACAAGTACTCCAAAATACAACGCATTATGCTATACAAAATTGCGCATTTAGGTGCCTAATAATATTATGCCGGTTAGAAAGTTTTAAAATTCCGAGTATCTCCGGAGTTATCCGAAAAAAAAATAGAAATATGTATTGAGAAAACGTTTCACTTTTTTGCTGAGCTTATTTAAAAATTGATTTCAAATTGACATTGCATAGCTACTTATTCCGCTCTATCCAATGGTGGTATCCAGTTTGGAATCCGACACTTCGTTTTCAAGCGGTAATCATCAACTTTCTTTTTTTTTATCGTTTTTGGGATGATATTGGCGTTATTAATATAAACATGTGTTTTATTTTTTTTTATTCTTTTTTAATTTCTATTTATTTTTTTTTAATTATTCATTTTGCTTTGAGGTAGAAAATAAACGAACCTGCTTATTTAATTTTCCTGTTTTTAATTTTTATTAAAAATAAAAACTCCAATTTTCCACTTAATACAAAAAAGCAAATTAAAATATTTTTATAGAATATAAAAGTTTCAAAAGTAACTTAAAGTATTTAAAATTTCGCCATAGCAAAATGAGCAATTCCAAAAAAAAAATAAAAATAAAATAAAAAAAAATAATAAAAGAAGATTTAAAACATATTCATATTAATAACGCCAATATTATCCGAAAAACGATAAAAAAAGGATTACAGATCGCATTTAAATATAAAAGTTCTGGGTTTGAACAATACCTCCTACAACTAGGCCAACTAGCTGATATTGAAATTAGCAGTGACGTCATGAAAAGTGGTCCATACTTTTTGCCATAAGAAAAGCATTAAGAGGAGCCAAGAGGTGCCCAGTAAAAGTATTGTTTATTTTATCGCGCCTACTTCCGTATTTAACGTTGATTGCCACGCTGGGCGACTGGAATGTCAATTCCCATCTCGACGTCATGTATCCGGTGCTGCCAGATTGGGCGCTTTATCACAATTTGAGCTGCTTGCTATTTGCCACAAATTATTTTTCAAAGAAACGTAAAATATTCGTCTTGGATTCCAAGATTACAATTAACAATATATTAGATACTTAATGTAAAAGTTTGCTTTGGTATATTATAGTATAATTATATTAAATATAAATAAATATTTAAAATCCGAAAAGTAAATATATAAAAACATAAAAGTGAAGCAATAACGGAATCAAAACGTTTAAGAAAATAAACGTTGCTAACCAATAACCTAATTATTTTGTATAAATATTTAGTTCCATTTAAAAATATAATTTCAAATGTCATTCAACAAGTCCATCTGAATATACGTTAATAGTTTACATCCCAAATAATGTATGAAACTAACTCTAAATCTGGCAACACTGCCTCAGTGCCTTCTGTCAGTTGGCGTAATGGCGTACTTTCGACCGGCTTCTTAATTATTGTTCTATTCGATTTTGATTGTTTTTCTGTTAATTTCTTTACACTTTCGTGTGTGTAAATTTATGTGAACAATGCTGTGCGGTGGAAACTCGCTGAAAAAATCTAAAGTTCATGTTTTTAGCTTTTCAAAATGTTTGGAGTTGACCTGTTGCGTTCGTGTAATAAGAGTTTATTTTGTGCTTGTTCAATGTCGTCAGCAAGTTTATAAAATTTGTTCCTGTTAGCTAATTTTGGAGTAAGTAATATTTAGTGTAATTATGCCTCACAAAGGCTGTAATGCAATGTTTGCTATATGCCCTCGGTGGTCAAAAAACTTCATGAACTAAAACGAGACAAAATATTAAAACATGGATATTCCCGTAGTTTAAAGGCCCTTTTTCCATCATTTATAAAAAAGCAAATTGTTAAATTAGCTCTCAAAATATGTAATCCTTTTATTATAGAGGCTCTGAAAGGTTTTCTCTCGGGTTTTCTTAATAATTTGTCACATTCCCAAGACACAGCAGAGGATCTGAAATGCCAGTTAATCAATTATTTAAGTAGATATTGCTGTCATACTGTTTAAAAAAAAATAAGTTGTGAATTTTGTAAAGAAAATTTAACTTTAAGTGAACCTTGTGTTGTAGAAGATTCTTACAATTTCATTAATTCCTTAAGTCGTGGGGCTCGTTTATATCCTCGTGAACGTAGTTTCAAAAGCCTATATTATATTTAAAAAACTGATTAATGAGTTCGATCTATCTAAATCAAAACAGCCTTTTGAAAATTGTAAAAATCACCTAAAAATTGATGTTTCAAAAAATTTTCTTTGCAGCATTTCAAATACACTTCTTTCTTAATAATAATTATTGCTCTAAACATAATCATAATATTTTGGGTAAAAGGAAAAAAGGAAACTGGCGACTTTTAATAAATAAATATTAAACCCCAATAATATACCGAGTAATATACCAAATCTAACATAAAAAAGTAATAATTTGAAACCTGTATCAATCTTTCATGTTTTTTCATAAATATTTGAAGATTGCAAGGTTCTTTGCATGGAGAAAACCGAGGAGAAAACGCACTACCAAATTTGACATTACTATTACCAAAGCTATTACCTATTATGACACTTTTATACCTATAGTGATATTTTACCGTGGTATCTAGTTTCAGTTTATCAAAATAGGTAGATTCTATTTTGATAAACTGGATATTCAAAGGTTTTTGCTTTGAAATTTCGTTTTCCTTTAACAAAAATCGAATGAGGCACGTCTAAAGGCTGTTCATGACTTGCAGCCTTGTTTTAGCCGGAAGCTCTTAAATATTATTTATGTAGGTATGCAGAAAAAGGTAAGTAAACTGCAATTTCATATTTGATTTAAAAAAAATTGAGTAATACAGGTATGATAGTCGTGCTTAAAGTAATATCAGCTTGTAGGAGGTATTGTATTAGGCCAATTACGTTTTAAACTACATTATATAAAAAGATAAATTTACAAAACACAAGTTTTTGTTATATTTTTTCGAGATTTTTGCATCTAAAATGTCTACTTAACTGTGAAATTTTAAAAGAAATTGCACATTTCAATATACGCCTGTAAATAAGTTAAGACCACTTTTGATGACGTCACGCGTAAGCCGTCTGGCCTTGTTGTAGGAGGTATTGGTTTAAATCAAACATTTAATTTATTATATAAAGACACATATTGTGTCGTCCGCTGACATTGACTTTCTTATTTCAAATGGGACACCACACATATTATTATAAATTTAGGTAACTCCTTTAAAGGCGAGTTCAATGATATATAATACTCTGGTTCTGTGACCCAACGTTTCGAATTTATTCGCGTTTATCTTCAATTTTTGACTAATCTTTAAATTGACATAAGAACGCTAAATATACTTTTTTTTTAAACCTGTCTACGCCGAATAAAATACAAAAACTGCCTTTATCAACCCATATACAGCGAATTTTTTATATTTAAAAATGTTGCAGTGTTGCCATGTTTTTCGTATCGTAAAATTTCTTGATTTTTTTAAATGCAACCTCCTGTATATAACATTATAACTTTAAAGGAAATCAAAAGACCTTTTTAACGATGTATGGACAACATGGATCTGCGAGTCACCGTTTCAGTTATTTTAAACGTTATTTTAAACGATTTGCAATGATGGGGTTCATTCAAATGTAAGCTGCTTACAAGGTGGATGTTCAAATTTGCCATATGTCTGTTACACACACACCAGTAGGCTGTGATACAAAAAAAATAGTTGCGCTCATCGTAACCATGGCAGCCAAATATTATTTTGACAGATCTGATATTCCCAATATTTATATTAAAAGTTACCTTGAAATATATATACTGTGGAAGAGCAAGTGGATATGCTTAAATATTAGTTAGAAAATTCGAAAACTTCAGCCCTTGCACGCAGAGAAAATGGAAGAAAGTTTCCTTTAACAAGGCAAGTTCCGGAAAATAAATTATTGGGCAGAATTTAGGCAAAATTCAGACGAAATGGCAATCTGTTCTCAGGACCTCCTTTCCTGTAGAAAGGCAACTAGAGATTCTATTACATTTTGAGGAAATACCTGAAACCTTTACCCGACAAGCAGCATTAGATTTGGAAACGGGGCACTCTTAGAAGCTGCTTAAAAATAAATAAACGTAAATCATTTAAATGTTTTACTTGTGCAAAAAGTAAAAGAACGAGACTATCTGACAACGTTAGAGTTAATGGTTATAGATGTTGCTGAAGACGTTATCCTGATGATAAATTGAAATATATGCAAAACGGCTCAAGGCGAGCTAGTATTAGCCTATATATTATTAATTTATTTCTTGTCAAATGCTCTATTAAAATGTCTCCTGATAATATTATACAGCAGACCATAGTTTTTTTTTGAAAAAAGGACTTTTCCTGTTAATTGTCTGAAACAGTGACTCGCAGATTCATATTGTCAAATATCGGTGAAAAGGTCTTGTGATTCCCTTTAAAGATACACTGTTATATACCGGAGGCTGCATTTAAGAAAATTAAGGGAATGATCCTTAATGAAGGTGAAATTTTAATATCGTTGAAGTTAGCTAATTGTTCCCTAGTGTACCTTACCAATGCCACATACCTTGCAATACCTTGGTGAATTAGTTGAGATGAATAGTTTTCATAACGAAAACAAACAAGAGTATTTAACTTTAACCAAACTTTGCATGGATCAAAATTATATTCAATATGAAAATAACTATTACCAACAACTTGAAGGCACGGCAATGGGAAGCGTTTATCACCGTTCTTAGCTAGTCAGTTTATGAGTAAATTTGAAAATGAAATCAGTCAGAAATTCGAATATTTTCCAAGGGTATGGTACAGGTATGTGGATGATATTTTTGCGAATTTTGGCACAAAACTGCTAATATCGAAGATTTTGTAACAAAACTAAACAACCGTTTCCCCACCACCAATTACCATTTTTGGATACTTTAGTAATTAGGAACGATAATAACAGTAATAACACACTAGAATTTGATATTTATAGGAAAAGTACTACCACTCACCGATATATTCCTAACGACTCCTTCCACTGCGACCGACACAAATTGGACAGCTTTCATTTTTAGATTTTAATAATTTTCCTCTTAGCAGATAAAGATTTATTAATGAAAAGGACTAACAGGAGATTACTATAGGAATATAGCGAAAGTTAATGGTGGTTTCAATACTAACTTAATAAATAGGCTAATTAATAGGCATGTATTTAAAAAGGCCATTTGTGATTCCACTTCTTTCGTTAATCAGGATGAAAATACAAAATATGTCTCGATATCAAAATCCTCCGTATTCTAGAAGACTCCAAAAAGATTCAAGGATGTAAGTTTAAAATTAAATAGTATCCCAAAATCAGTTTAACATTAAGAAATTATTGGGCGGTCCAAAGGACAAAATTGAAATATTGGAAAAAAGTGGATTTTATGAAATTACTATTAACCTAAACTAACCCTAGGTATACGCAAGTAACCGAAACTAACCCAAACCAACCAAAACTGACCCAAAGTATACACAAGTAAGTGATAGTCATAGAGCAAAAATGCAAACTAAAATTTCAATACCTTCACATCCCCAATATATTTCTAATTTATTAGATACCTGCCTCAAATTTATTTGGGGAACCAATTTACCAAGGACCTTTTTAGGTTTAGGAACCGATTTACATATTATTAACTGATGTTTGAAACAAACCTTTTATTTCCTACCTATTGGGAACCAATTTACCAACACTCAAATAAACCTGGCAGAGTGCAGAAAGATTATTGGCTGCAAGTGAAAGATTCTGTTTGAAAGGATTAAGTTTACTTAAAAGCATGCCTACCTATGTAAATAAACTGCTTTTTTTATAAGAAAAAATAAACTAAAAACATATTAAAATTTTAAAAAACTGATCAGTTTTTAGGAAAATACCCGGCGGATGGGTGAATTGAAAATTATTATAAACTATATACGACCTGTTTTGAAAATATGTTTTTTCTGTTACTCATAAATATAGGTAGGCAACTAGTATATTGTTCTTTAGATACGTACATACTTTCTTAGATTTTGGTGTACTCAAATATTTTTTATTTTTGTAAGTTACCTATAATTTAGACCTGTTTTGAAAATATTTTTTTTGTGTTACTCATAAATATAAGTAGGCAACTAGTAAATCGTACTTCAGATATGCACATACTTTCCTAGATTTCTTTGATTTTCGTGTACTTAAATATTTTTCATTTCTTGTACGTTACCTATAATTTAAAAAAAACAAACCATTATTTTCGTACTATCCTACTTATAAATGATTTTTATTTCAACACTCGAGATACGAGACTGAAGTGACAAGACTCTCGGTCTCGAACCTTAAAAGCTCGGTCACGGTCTCTAGCTATAATTCCTAGCCTTGTCTCGGTAGCGGTCTCGAATTTCAAGACGAGACGAGACCGAGGCTAGTCTCGTCGAGACCGAAGCACTACACAGAGCTCATTAAAAGTATGGTAGAACATAAAAATCAAGTGTTGCTTAATCATGTAATAAAAATTAAAAATTTAAAATTAATTCATAATATATCTGATAGGAGTTTATTAGACGCATACGAAAGTATATAAATTATCAAAGGCAAGAATAGTTTAAATAGATATAGAGAGCCTATTCCATACAGTCCATTCTATTGCTTTATCGAACGTGGCTAGTAGGATTCCAGGACAGTTAGCAAGCCAACTATTGCTCCATCAAATAACTTTTTTACTTTTCTCCAAATTTGCAATTAATGACGAGTGTAAAGAACGCCTCAATTATTCGATAAGCCATGTTAGCAAACTATAATTTCAAATATATCGTTAATTTCTTGAATTTTAATAGCAGAATAAATATTTTTATAGTCGCTCTGGAGTGTAGCAGCAATGAACTATCTTAGGATTTTAATGCACAAGTAGCTATTTTACAATAATTAATCGGTAAGCACACATAATTTGGTAACCTTTATGCATTTTATTTTCAATATTTGGCTCCCCACACGAAATAAAGTATGTTATGATGTGAACTACCACCCACACAAGTAACAAATTAAAATCGATCTAAATTTTATTAAATTTAGACGCCAAAGTAGGAATTTCATAAAATTCGGAATTCTTATGTGGCAATTTATTAAAATTAGGGTATTGAAGTTGAAATTTAATAACATTCGGACTTTCATGTCAGACTACAATAAAGGTCGAGTTCAAAGCCGTTGTTTGGCTCTTTTACCTCTTGACCGTATTATTTATCTAAATGCAGAAACGCTTTAGACTAATTATACATTTAAACAATTTTCAAGCGTATTTTTATTATACCTATAATTAATAGTAAATATAAATTTTAGCAAAACATAATTTTGATTTACCTAGGCTCCACATGTCTATGGCCGTTCCATAAGTCAAACCTAATATCACTTCCGGAGATCTATAGAATCGAGACTGGATATAAGTGTACACTCTTTGATTTGAGTAGCATGAACTTCCAAAGTCAATTACTTTAATTGAACTGCTGCCTCTCTGCTTGAGAAGTACGTTTTCCTGGAACAAGACGAATTAAAAATTAGTTTTACAAGTATTGGATTGTGCGATTTTGAAATGATGTTTTCAAACTATAAGGTTAACGAGTGTGAAACGAAACGAAATTGAATAAAATATATAAAAGCAGATGTAATGCTCAGTTCTCATGTTGTGAGCTTTCGAATAGACATCCTGTTGCCTATTTGAGGGATATTTAGATTCTGCATTGAACGTCAAAGAAATTCAGTGGGATCAGATTAAGCCATGACAATATTGAAATTTTGCTGATTTAATTTTATAAAATTTAAACCAGGAATAAAACACAATTATTTATAAAATTATCACACAATTTGTATTGCGACATCTTGAATGTTACGTGACTTCTATCCGGAAACCAAATTATGGAAACTTTATGCAAAGTCATTTCTGATGGCTTTAGAATTACCTACTACTAGTGTCACACCTCCGGCATATAGTAATTCCCGAAATACTTTTTACTAATTCTTGATAATAGAGTCGTTACGCACTACGTGAATAATAAGTTTTCGACGAGATTAATGATTAATACACCAAGAAACGTTTGTAACCTTTCAAATATACAAACAATAAACACAGGCTCTTTCTTATCTTTATTCTTTACTAATGGGTTAATTAATTATTCACTGCATCCGAGCTCTTTTATTTTTAATTTCTTTTTATCTCAGATGTAATAAAATTTAATTCAAGGTTATCGAGATAGAAACTAATGTATTTGCAGCGCCAAGTCTTCTCGTTAGCATTTAATTTTAAATTTAATTAATTGCATTTTTAGTTTTACATTTGTTTGCCTTTTCGCATTATTTTATCTGCATTCTCTCCTTCAAGAGTAATGCTGCCAAGGGAACTTTTGACATAATTTACTCAAAATATTCGAGACACCTCAGAAGACTCTTAAAATTCAAGCTTAAATAGCTTTTAGAAAAATATATGCCATGCATTATCTTCTAGAGCTATTGTCACAGTTTATTCAATCTTTGGATTCTGCGTTGAGTATAATTACAGCAAATTATTTATTGGTCCTCCTTTTATGAGGGTACGAGGCAGGAAGAGGAACCTCTAAATAAAATTTTGTTGGCCTCTTAACGGGACAAACGATTTAGTTCGAACTGTAGATTAGAAGAAATCATTGATAGCGCAATTCCAGTCATTTCGCTTTACATAAACACACACGTCTTGAGATTATGATTTAAAATATGAAACCATTGATTTTGTTTTTAATTTTAACAAATGGTTTTCAAAATGCAATTGAAGCTGAGGAGTACGGAGCAAAATCAAAACAATCAATTCTATTATCAAGTTTTATTTAGGTAATATTTTTAGCGAGATTTGATATTATATAGGCTTATGCATCGAAAGTGAACTAATAATTATAAGTTAAAATTTCTGGATAATCAATTTCAATTAAGGAGTGACAGAATTTCATGCCTTCCTGCGATGGACTCGTCCGAAAGTCTTATAAAATAATATAAGTATCATCCGAACTGGGATACTACCCTTGTTCTAAACAAATAAAATCAGTGCAATAGTATAACTGAGGTTAATGAAATTTTCATATTTAATTAAAACTTCAACATACCTTGTATAAGGTATACCATACCCAAGGATCTCGCTACTCTGATGGGTAAGCTTTCATAATTACATTACCGAAAAGATCCCATCATTTATTCCTGCCAGACTAGTTTTTAAAAGTTAATGTTTGCAGGTGCAGGGATTCGGAAGATGGGGTAAAAACAATTACACTTTTGTTAGTCATAATTATTAAAGAGAAATGAGCTGGATATTACCAAAAACGTCTAGAATACCAAGTTATAATAAAATAAATAGAATTGTTTATGTTTGCTTATCGTGACATGGCCACATGCCCAATCCGTCAGTGTTACGATATCCGTTGTATACTGTTTGATTGTCAATCAGTGTCAATGATGATATTTCTTATTTATTGAAACATTCTTTAAAGTATCGTCTTGGCTTTCCATAAAATTTAAAAACTCGCTACAAATCATATTAAAGTTTTAAGTTCAAAAGAGGAGATTATCATCATTAGATAATCTCTTTCTGTCGCCATACCATTGAATGTTCATTAGAGAAAAACATGTTTAAGGGAATATACCTAAAAAATATATTCACATATTTTGAATTATTTCTGTAACTCCTCCCCAGAGTGAGTTTTAATAGATAATAATCGAATAAACTGTTACCCATTTTTGGGTACAGGATTTTCCATAAAAGTATATGTGTCTTCGTGAATACATGTGTAATATTTTTAGTAGAGTATATTGAGGAGCGCCATCCATTAGCCTGGTATGACGAATATTTATGGCATTGATTAATTGATAGATGGCACCAAAAATATAATTTATATGTCTTATTTGACTTTAGTCGGACACTCAAATTCGAGACAATATCGAAAATTTTAGACACCTGGTAATCTAAAAAATTAGCATTTAAGAAGAAGATTCGTGTCATATAGCTATTAAATGTGAGTTGCACCCACTATTTTTTCTACGAGCAGTCATAATAATGAATATTAAGTACTTTAGTTTTTAAAATTTACTGGTTCTCTAATAGCAACTATGAATTGTCAAAATGGATAAATTTTAAATCTGTATATTGCTCCATTTTTAACCATTATAAACTTGATTCTTAACGAATGTATTTAAAGTATAGGTAGTATTTGTCTAATAAGTCAATTAAATTATAGGCGTAGAAATAACTATAAAGAGCTTATAATTATCCCTTAAATTGCCCTTAAATTGGAGTTAAAAACTCTAAAAAAACAAAGTTTATATTCGTGAGATATTGGCTTCAAATTTCAAACGTAGCACATGTATTGCACACAAGGGGGAAGAGTTTCTCTTTGAATTTTAGATAAAATGTTTTCTTTTTTTGGAAAGAGTTGCGATGATGAGTGGGCATAAAGGTATCGATTATAATAAAAGCAAGAACTATTTCAATGTAAATTGTCTATGAAAATGAATACAGAATACTAGGTCATCCAAGGATGAGCTTAAGAATATTCTATCTAAAAAGAGCAAATACAAAAGTACTTGAGATTTATGCTTACTTTAAAAATAAGATTTTTTTTACTTGCATTGTTTTTGAATCTTATACAAAATTTTAGGTAAATTTTGTATATTATATTATATATTGTGGTTTCAAAACCGTCTAATTTCAAATAATTGCAGTGAAAAAAGGCCATGTTGGAACAACAAATGAATGCGCTTTTCGAAGATTAAAAAATGAAAAAAAAAAATATTTTACAAATAAATAATGATACCTATAAATTAATGTCGCCTTTGACTGCAAGAGGTTCGGCAAAATTTTAAAATTTGATTTTGTGCTGTGTTAAATCTTGTCGGTGCCTAAATGTTGGAGAATCTAGTTAAAAGATGAATATTCTAATGATAGTTCTTTATTTATAAAGTTGTAATAGAGCTTCGCCGACCCGCGAAACGATATTTTGGAAGATGCTGAAGAAAAACAAGATATTTCGATCTAATCCAACAATAATAGAGACAAAAAAGCATGTTTGAAGAAGTTTCTTTATTTTCAAGAATATCTAAAACCAAGAAATTTATTAAGTTATTGTGGGCGCGATGTAAGGTAAGCAAGAAGAGAAAAAGCTCTAAGTTGTGGAATGGTCTAAAGAACTCTAAAACATATTGGTTACCAAGATTACAAAATCATGCTTGTCGACCCACAGACAGAAACAGAAAGAACAGAAAGAAAGGGGCTTATTTATTTGCCCGCTTAATGATCTAAACATTTTTGCATGGACGATCTTGTCCAAGTGCACAAAGAATGTTTGGGAAGCATCGACGAGAATTGACATTATGTAGGCATGCCTACACAAATTTGGCTTTTCCCACTTGCACCTCATGATTCAGTCTTACTTTAAATGGCGTGCTTAAAATGATATGACAGATTAATATATTCGTCAATATATCCCTTAAGTTTAATATTTAAAACATTTTTGAGATTATGATGCATTCGTAATAAAAAATAGCGTATGATATAAGAGGCCTTTAAAGCCCTTGCGACTTACAAAACACTCCCCTGCGCGTCGTGTGCTTTAAAGGCCTTCTTATCTGATCGTAATTTTTTTAGTTAAAAACTATGATTATTTTTGAATTTTAAGTATTTGTCTTCGTAAAATAAATTATGCAATAACCATAATATCTACTTACTATGCAAAACAGTAAAAATCATATTTATCTTTCATGTGATAATGTCTTGTATTTATGAGTGTTAGCATCGTACCGATACAACTCTTATGGTCAGCGAAAATTCATTTTCACTTTTTAATTGGTGCCTGTGGTTTTATTTTGATTTCCTCTTAAATGGCTATTTTTCTGTTAATTATTTAGTATGATTGAAAGTGTGTTATAATCTTTTTTATTTGTCGGATGGTCGAGATCTTATGCGGTTGAACACGAACAAAGAGATTAATTTTTTTAACCAGTGTGCTTGACATTTGGATTTGTTTCCGATATTTCATATTTCATTGTTTGTAATTTTTGTTACTACCTAATTTAGATTACTATAGGATTATTAAAATATCAGATAATATATAATGGCATAATGTTTCATTTAATTTATCGTGTCTAATTTACATCTTAAACAATATGTGACAAAAAAATCTGCCAAAAATGCGTTTGGTTTTAGATAGAAAATTATCTGGTTCTCTCCAAAACCACTAAAACTACACTTCTCGTCAAAATTAGTGAACAATGCAGAATGTATCAATATTTGCAGGTGAATATTTCATGAACCACCCAACCGATTTCGGCAACCTTTTTTTAAATATTGGTTAGGGTTGTTGATCGTTTGATATGCAGGGTGATATTTGTTCTAGTAATATTTGTGGCAAATGTGAACGACCCTGCAGAGTGAATAGGTAATTCTAGCAACCCTCAACAAAAATCACGCCATAGTCTAAACATTTAGTAGCATTTTCGGTTTTAGTTTTAGTGCACCTTTTTATCTTAATTATCAATGGAGACGCAGCGATTTCCCTCACTATATGCTTTTGAAAGATCAACAAAGTAAGACTTTTATACCTAAGAATACATTTACAAAAATAAGCACCATAAAAATTAAGAATACCAAAAAAACTTTTACTCAATAGAGAGTGTTTCTGCCTTTTGCTGCAATAACAGCCTGACAATATCGTGGCATGCTCGAAGTAAGCCGACGGTTTTCTTCTTGTACAATTTGACGTCACATTTTATTTCCACCCGTTGACGTTAAAGAGCTCTCACCCTTCTGTCCATTGTATCCCATAATTATTCAATGGGTTTAGGTCCGGGCTCCGTGAAGGCGAATTCATTCGTGCAATGTCAACTTCTTCTAGATGTTTTCCTCTATTTTAGCTACATAAATATGGTCGTGCGTTATCAGACATAAAAATAAATTGGTCCCAATAAATAATATACAGGGGACAATTTGTGGCCTTATAATGTCTGCGATGTATGTACCTCTGAGTTGAGCACCTTTTAATGAAGCGAGCTCAGTTGGGGCCCTCCAATCCCTCCAATGACATGCCTTCCACAGCATAACTGATCCGCCATAACTCACAGTAGGTAAAAGGCTGCATTGGGTAGATCTCTCTGCTGGTCTTTTGCATACCATATTTCGTGTATCGTTAGTAAAAAGGCGAAATCTAGACTTTTCCGAGAACAATACTTTAGTCAAGTTCATAACTTGCCAATTAACATGCGCATGCGCAAATTCTAGGCGTGGCCTTCTGTGTTGTCGGGTAAGCAGAGGTGTGGTGGATGCTGAATGCCCTGTAAGGCCTTACTTGGTTTTGAGCAAGGCGATTTGTAATTATACTTTGAGTTACTGGGCGCTCTAAAAGCTGGCGTAGTATCAAAGTACTGATGTTTGTGATCCTCCGTCTTAAAGCCTGAAGACAAAGATGTCGGTCTTCCCGCATATATTTGTTACTCGACGACTCCGCTGGCCTTGTCTTCTTGTAATCCTTTCAGTTTCATTAAAACGACGTAATATCGGGGAAATGTTTGCCTGAGATACTTCAAGTATCTCATCTTCTTTCAGCTAAGTGAGTTTGAGTACAATCTTCTTGCGAAAGCGCAATAACTAGTAGACATTCCCTTTCCGATAAACTGTGATTTCTCAATGGAACAGGGTCGATTTTATAAAGAAATGAACAAAAACATTCCGGAGACTTGATAGGAATTCACTATTCAATGACAGATGAACATTTTTTGACATGACGTAGAATGTCTGTTATGTGCATGGTATGCTATGGGTATTGTTGCTCATTCAACCCAGACGAACTGAATGAGGATATAGCGAGAAAAATCTGTCTATCTTCACTAATCATTAAGATAAAAAACTGAACCAAAAAAGAAAATGCTGCTAAATAATCAGACTATCGAGCGATTTTTGTCGAGCGCTAGAATTAGCAGTTCACCCTATAGGATGTTCTTATTAAGATTCCTACAACCCTAATTAATGTTTAAAAAAAAGCTCGTCGACATCGATGGGGTGGTTCGTGAAATACTCAAGAGTAGTGTTTTGAAATATTCTGCACTATCCTTAAATATAAGAAATTATGCACCAAAATGTATCTAATCCAAATTCAAATGATTTATTAATTCTAGTTAATATAAGAAGCAATAATCTTATCGTTATGTTTTACAATATCTGCATGTTATATTAAAAAGTACATACAAATGTATATAAATAAAACTCATATAGTTAAGACATAAAGAAACTACATAAATCAAATATATTTATTTACAAGCCTGGAAGTTTGATGTCTTCAAAATATTTACTTAAAGAGTAATAGTCAGTCAACAAGTGAATGTTTAATATTTTAGTCTAAATTTATTTGACTGAAATCCTAGATACCCGATTTCGTTTATTTAAGTATGCTCTTTCGAAAATGTTACAATTTTGTTGCTAGGAAAAGGAGCATTGAATTCATTTTTTCGACCCGTTTTATAACCGAAAGTCATATTTTACAATATGTGATGTTAATGGATTTGCACCTATAATCCCAGTAAATTATACTATAAGAGACGTAGCCTGCATAAGTTACAAACAGCCATTATTTTTAATTCGGAAACAAAACTAAGTTTAGCAAGACATACTCCATTTCTAGGCCACAAAACACCGCAAGAAATGTGCTGGAATTATCCACTCGAGTATGTTCAGTTTTTATCAGACACACAATATTCAACTTTCAAATAAAGATATATTTTCTGGCAGATCGTTAACTCACAAACATCGACACCGACCTAACGCCATTGTTAAGAAGTTTACTTCCTTCCAAATATGTTTATAATTAATTGAGTGGTGGCACACGCCTAGGGATTCAACACTATGAAGAGAGTTTAAATATCAAAATATCATTCGACGATGTTGAAGGTACGAGCAATATAAAAAAACAGTCGCAAAACCATTTTCCTATATATCGTTAAGAAGACATAAATGATATGAATAACTCCGCCTGGGGTATCTGAGGGATGGTTTTGAGTAACTCTCTTTAGGGTGCCACTGCCGATGCCGGTACCAAGCTCGGAAAAAGGAGGACGGTTCAGCGGAAGGCCAACAACCCACCTTTGTGACAAATAGCTTGTTATGAAAACTGCAATTATGCCTCGGAACCGGACGAAAGCCTATGGAAAACGACGATCGCAATAGGCAATGACTTTGAATATTGGAACGTAGAACGTACTAAGTTGGCACCGAACAGGAGCACTTACACATGCAGTACAACAGCTAGAAAAAGTAGGAATAGACATTACGCCAATACAAGAACTAAGGTGGCTGGACACTGGGAACGTAAGAGTAAACAAAGCAATAGTCTTCTACAGTGGAAGCAGGAAGAGAGAACACCAGTTTGGCGCAGGTTTTGTGGTTAGTGAGAAACTCCTAAACAACGTCATAACTTTGGAGCCTATAAATGAAAGATGAAAGACTATGCTATATCAGATTATAAAAGGAGCATGGTACAATATCTCAATTATATATGCACATGCTCCGACAGAAGATAAAGGGGAAACAACTAAAGGCGACTTCTATGACTAATTCGAAAGAACGTCAGAAAGAATCCCCAAACGAGACATGTAAGTAATCTGTGAAGACTTTAATGGCAAAAATAGTTAGAGCCTAATTAAGACCAACAACCAATAGGACGACACAACTTACACGTTACGCGACATCTCAAACGATACTGGACAAAAACTCGTGGAAATGGCGGCTGCCGATAATATGCTTATAAAGTCTACTATATTTCGATACAAAGAAACTAACCCAAACTAACCTGGGTCTCCAATGACAACACAACTCGAAGCCAAATCGACCACATAGCTGTAGACCCCAGACTCCCTAATAACCGTCTTGCCAAACTAATCTGGAAGGAAACCCCGACAGGTCTTTAGGACGACCACGTGTACGATCGACAACATCCGGGCATCAGATCTAACAGCAATGAACTTACCTACAGACCCAATCCTCATGGATGACCGAGTGAAATGGAAACAAATTGTGCAGTCAGCCAAGACAAACCCCGGATTGCAGCGCTACAAGAAGAAAAAGAAGAAGAAGAAGAAGAAGAGACATACATATTGTAGATGACCTTATTCAGAGCTGTTTTTTCGTATGTCCGGCAATATCAATTTTGATATTCTGGGGCAAGCTTATACTACTCTAAGATTCTAAGTATCTGGTAAGGGTACCGACGATAGTTTTGCACAAATCCAAAAACAAAGCGAATTTATAAAGAATTATGTAAGATTCTGTTGTGAAAAACACGAATTATGATCTTAAAATAGTAGGCTGAATATAGTTAAGTTACAATTTGATATGATCGATGTAAACCTTGTCTAACTTCTTCTTATGAGGAAATATATACACAAAAATAATAGCTTCTCACGTATATGACAAAAATATATATATAATATAATAAATGATTATTAATTTAATTAAATTTTAATTCTAATTTGTTTTTAAAACACTGAATTCGTTGACAAAAATTTTATACCACGTTATGACATACCTATAACCTAATAGGATTCTCACGCACAACTAAAGCCGAAAACTATTTGTCTTTTTTAAACTTAATTTTCCTTAAACCAACTTCAAAATCCACTCTGATATCTAATTTAACTTTTCTAAGTATATAAAACAAAGAACCATCGACGTGTCAGTGAAAAATGAACATACATCATGTAAATTTCAATCTGGGATGGAGGATGGCTGTGTTAAATAAACCCTACTAAGGCCGGCGAAGCGAAAACTTTCCGCTAAAAGGGCAATCGTTATTGAAAATTCGCCACCCCCGGTCATACTTTGAAAGCAGGAAAATGCCTTTTAAATAAATCTATTTTTAGATATATCTCTCAAGATTTAAAACACTTTATAAAGGTGTTCGTCTATTACATCAGTAACATTAATACTTACCAAGTTTCGGAATAAGCACTCTCATATTAAGTCGAGTTCTGAAACGTTATTTGACTTCTTGCCAGTTTTAATAAAAGTTGGATTTCGCTGCGATAAACCACAAGAGGTATATTACAAGATTGGAAAATTGGACGAAGTTTTCATATCGGTTTCATAAAGTCAGATTACATTTTGAACTGTTATTTGGTATTCCTTGGAGCAACAGTTGCTTTAAACCATCATTCAGTTTAAGCAGGAAATCTCATAAATATTAGCAACACATTTTTATGGCAATACTCATATTCATCTTCATTTTGATAACAAAATTAGAGTTAAGACGTTAGCAGTGCAAGCAAATAGAAGATATATAATTTGCCGGGATACTACAAATATAAGAAAAAATCGTGGGGGAGACAGGGGTTAGTTGGAACAAGGGGTGGTGTTGATAAGCGATATTGCAAAACATGTGATAATTGCTTAGCTGAACACTTTTTGCTTCGTCCTAGTGGCTCTCTCCTTATATGTTATCAGTCTGTTGTCAGTGTATGATGTGGAAAATTAATGTGATATTATGAATTTTGTTGGGATAGGCGAATGAATGTCCAGGTGAAAATTTGTTTGAAAATTGCCTGCTATTTCTTAATGAAACGTTGATTTTTTTTCCGCGAATAAGAAAGATGACCCATCAATTAATCGCTATCATCAATAAGAGCACCTACATTACTTATTGATAATATGAGTAACTACCATAAATTAGACATGGTAATCAACTTTCCATGCAAGATCCCTAGCGTAATCTACCAAACCCACGATTGTTCTATGCATGCTATGATTATTATTATCTTTTTAATGAAAAAATACCATATCAATATTGTATGCAGTGCTGTCATGAAGTTGGATCCATTTTGTTTGTTATTGTATAAAATGTGTAAATATAGAAATTATGGAATAATTTGCCAGCCGGACGGTGCACCTCCCCATCTTGTACAGACGGTGGACGGTGCGTCAATTTATAGATGATAACTGTCCCCAAAACTGCATTGGAAGAAAGGTCACATTGAGTAGCCACCAAGGTCATCTGATTTGATATCAATAGTCTTTTTTCTATAAAGTTTAAAATTTATGTTGCTCAGCCTGAATCACTGGATGATTTGCGAAATCATATAATATTCATGAATGTTACCAAGTTACACCCTAAATGTTACGTAAAATAAGATAAAGCTTTAAACAAAATGTATTTTATTGCATGGAGGAAAATGGCGGTAATTTAAATTAAATAAACTGAGCAGTATTTGCTTTTTTGGGGAAAAAATTACAAATAAAGAAATCTGTCATTTTCAATTTTAAGCCCACGCCAAAACAATTCGGAGGTTCTCAGACCCTCATTTTGAAGTCTGTAGCTTTTGCAATTAATTGATTATTAACTATAAATTTTTTTCTCACAGATTTTGACAAGGTAAAAATACCTTTAAAATGAGGTATTATTCGACACCTTTTCCAATTAAAACATTTTAGGCTAACTGCTTTGAGATTTTCGCAGATTTTTATTTATAATATTAAAAATCGGGGTGCAAAGCTTCGGTTGGACCACTCTGTATTTGCAATTTACTATAGATATGCAGTACGTCATAGCTGAAGAGCTTAGAAGACCATAAAATACGTGAGGAAAGATACAGAAAAACTGTTAATACATTTTGTGTTTGAGTGAAGTAGAAGGTATTCTTTGAGCATGCTGTTGCGGATAGTATTACAAGTATTGTTTACAAACAAGTTAGGAGTAAGTCGGGAACAATAAGAAGACTACCTTTCTTTAACACTAAAACGTTAGGCCTTAAAATGACTTTAACTAACGTAAAACTGAGCACACCAAGTGCACCCAAGGTGTTTTGATCCAGCAAATCGTGTCAAATCATTACCTATCTCCTACAGAAAGACCTACTGGCTAATATTATAAGTTACGGTGACGTCATAACATCTAGTCAAATGCTTTTGCCATAAGAATACCATGGAATGGGAGCCCAGTAAAAGTATTGATTATTTTATCGTTGGATGACTGGAATTCCGACTCCCAACTTGCTCTTCGATGTATTGTGTATTCAAACGATTAGTTTGAGAATCTGAG
Organism: Pissodes strobi; assembly: GCA_016904865.1. Lineage (NCBI taxonomy): Eukaryota > Metazoa > Arthropoda > Insecta > Coleoptera > Curculionidae > Pissodes > Pissodes strobi. The sequence goes on along the minus strand of MU182512.1, from coordinate 355,119 downwards.
GATAATGGCTGTCGTAATTAGTGTCATTTTCTTGCTTTTTTCTGAAATTGGAACTATTTATGTGCTTTTAAGTGCGTGAAACTTGCACCTAATATTTCTTTGTATATTTAAGTATACAATTTATATTGTTAAGCGTATTTTTTAACCCAAATTAACCCAAACATATATTTAGAACTTAAAGACCCCTTGCTTTTGTGCAATAATTTAAAGTGTGCCGCTCGGCCAGATTGTTTATAACCAGAAGGCACTTGTTGTTGCAGCACAGTCTTATAAGTTTTTGTTCGTCTTTGATTGTATGTTTTTCTCTCGGTTTCGGCTAGTTTATTGGTAAGTGATACTTAGTGTAATTATAAAGTAAAGTTCACGTTTTCGGTTTTCCAAGGGGTGTAAGTTTAAGCTTTAAATCATACTCTTCATGGGCTACTTGAAATTAGCAAATATTTTTTTTTTAATAAATTTGATATGAACTATGTACTCTTATGGACATAGTTGCAGCAGCCTATATTATATTTAGAAAACTGATTAATGAGATCTAACATACGTTTTTGGATGTTTACAATAAAAAGTCTTTTCTTCATGAGCTATTGTTAAACTATTTAACTGAAAACAGCTTTTTGACTCCGTTTGAAATTTGTAAAAATCACCTAAAAATTGATATTTCAAAATTTTTTCTTAGCAGCATTTCATATAAACTTCTTAATAATTATTGTTCTAAACATAATCATAACCATTTGCGTAAAAAAAGGAAACGGGAGACTTTTAATAAATAAATATTCGTATTAGACTCCAATAATTTACCAAATCGAATCCAAAAAATGAAATCTGAAACATGTATAAAGCTTTTTCATGTTTTATCATAAATAAACTACCTTAAAATGAATAAGAGACAGATTTGACAGGTGTCATAATGGTTGACATTTTTCGATTTAGCTTGGTCGACTTAATAGCTCTGTTCCAACTGACTATGAAAACCGTACATGGGACGGTAATTTCCAGTTGTATAATTCGTTTGTCAACATGACAGGATATTTATCGCCTTCAAAAGTGAGATTGTCAACTAGAAATGACGGTCCCTCGTACGGTTTTCAAGTCGGTTGGAACAAACCTAATATAGAAATCGATAGGTTTGTTCTAGCAGGACATTTCGGACGGTTTGAAGCCATCCGGAGTTTGCGCATAGCGATATAAGCGTCGCTTTTATTGCTATGCGCAAACTCCGGAAGCTAACACCAGCTTACCTGTCGAATGAGGCACGTATAAGTCTAAGTGCTGAGTCCATGACTCGCTGTTGTGCTTTAACCGGAAGCCCTTAAATATTAATTATGTATGCAGAAAAAGGTAAGTAAACTGCAATTTAATTTTTGATTTGCAAAAAATGAGTAAAAAACTTCATCAGTCATAATAGTCGCGCTTAAACTAATATTAGCCCAATTACTTTTAAACTACATATAAAAAAAGTTAAATCTACAAAAGAAACAAGTTTTATATTTATATTATTTCGGGCTTTTTGCTTCTAAAATGTCTACTTTGTGAGATTTTAAAAGATATTGCACATTTAAATATATGCCTGTAAATAACTTTTGCCTAGATTTGATGACGTCACGCGTAAGCGGCTAGGCCTTTCTGTAGGAGTCAGGAGGTATTGGTCAAATGCCTTAAAAAGTTAACTGCGCTCCTCTTCACTCGATATGAGATGTGAGCTTCTTGATTTTCCCCTTGTAAAATCATGCGCGCGAGAAACAAAAATCGACAAAAATTAAAGGGCCCATTACTAGAATGTTGGATTGATTGCAATCACATTTATAGGCAAGGTTCAAAACATAGCTCTTTATCAAAAGCTGTAATTGTATCACACGAAAAATTATGTTAAAAAAAGGTTAGACTTTTTTTTATAGCTGATCTATTCTTAGAATTTCTGATACTGTCATAGTAACAATGAATAGTTGGCTATTACTATTTTCAAAGATATTCTCTCTTTCGTTATCATAAACGTATTTCTTTAATGCATTCGTTAATGTTCGTGTCTAATCCTAACATTATCATTTTCAACCATAAAATCATAATGAGTACATCCATTTGGTTCTTATAATAATCATATCATTCTAAAAACACAAACACACCCATTCGCAGTACAAAGACAAATGAGACAAATCATATTTCTGATTAATCGTAACAGTTGAATAATATTTTTAAGG
>MU182512.1:325565-347924 GCA_016904865.1 Pissodes strobi | reverse complement strand
AAATCATATTTCTGATTAATCGTAACAGTTGAATAATATTTTTAAGGTTTGTTTATTCATGACACGTAAAACTAGTACTATTAATCCATCGCCTTATCTGAGTGTTAATAAATGGCTAACAACTTATTAACATACACATCGGCTTGTACGTGTAGCATGTACATACAGCTTTAAGTAAGAATATAAATATTACTGCGGTACTTAAAAGCAGGTAAACAGTTGAGTTTTTCGAAATGCGAAAAGGTCCTTAACTTAGCTGTTTTTAAAAAAATGTCTTTCACTTAATCTAAGATATATATTCATGCACACATTTTATACGCAACCAGTAGTCGAAAAAAACATCAGCTTATGATGAATTTTTGCCAGTACTATCCCTATTCACGAATACGGATAGTGTACTTCGAGGGAAAGTACTAACACCGAACATTACGATATATGTTCGGTGGTACTAAGGAACATCTCACTTACCTATATTATCAAATGCAATAGATGCATAGTATGCTGATGACTACCACTCTGATTGCCCATGATAGGTAGCATATTTTCTTTATATTGTATGATAATACGTTTTTATTGAAATATATAAATGATGTTCGAAAATAGTGATACTTAATTTTGAGGGTAGATTAGTTGACTCAAAATGAGACAAAAAATTCATACAAACATGGGTCCATAATTTCAACCTATGGAAAGTAAGCGACTTTGGGTCAATAACTTAATTGCTTTGCAGTTTTGGGTGATACGTTACTACTAAGAAACATGATTATTTGAGGGTATTAGTTGATTCAGGTTGAACGTACAAGCAAAGAAAATTCTAAGTAGGATTTTCTTTGGTACAAGCTAAGGCGGTGTGACCAAATTTTTAGAACCAGATATTTTAGGGTTGCCAAATAATTCGTTGCACTTTTTTAAGCCAATAAGTTATTCTTATTACAATGTTGGAAAATGAACCATTTTAGAGAAGGGCTAAAATTAAAGACTCAAAACTAGTTCAAAAACTTTTAATAAATTAACAATTAAAAAACAACATCGACAATTTCAACCAAAATAATGTCGTCAAACAACTAGTACTAATTACAATAGATGCTGAAAATGTACCCCATTTATTCAATGCATCCTTTAACTCTATTTTTCATTGAACTTCGGATTCTGCTTTATATCGCCTATGAATGTCTTATGCTTCACAACAAATCCTAACATGCTGCTCCAATTCTTGTACGTTGTTCACTAGTGTACAGCATACTGAAGATTTCAAATATCCTTAAATACAATTCGATGGAAAATGAATGAAGATCTGGCGATCGAGCTGGCCAACTGTTGGGACCATCACGACCAATCCATCTGGCGGGGATGACTGCATTAAGGTGATTTCTAATTAAAATACTAAACTGTGTCGAATCATCATCATGCATGAACTACAGAGAAGCTCGTTTGATATGATGCATCATCCAAAAGCCATTTAAAATATTTTGCAGAGAGTCTAAATATTTTTTGGAAACTTACTTATTTGATGACGGTATTTAAAAATAATGTGATTTCATCGGCCCACACATGACTATTATGAGAATTAATGATACCCTCACGGTTGAAGTCTGCCTCATCTATGAAAAGGATCCTGTTTAAAAAAGATTCGTCTTCTCGACATTTGTGTCTTAACCATTCCCAGAAGAATAAAAGTAGGTTGATGTACTCTCTGAACGGCACCTTTAACATTTTACAAACTGTGGTTTAGCCTATACCAACACCAAAGCAATCTTTGCTGTTCTAGTTATGGGGGTTAGCATCTACGCCAGCCAACATGATCTTCTTAACTTCCAGTCTTTGTGTAGTTCAGGATCGGCCGCAGTTACTTTTATTAGGTTGATGATGATGAACCCGCTTCCCTAAGTCGTTAATTGATGCTCCCAAAAAGTGCGTACAAGGAATACGAGGATTGGGTAAAGCATCCTCATACATTCTCCTGGCTTTACGTCAATTCCATTAGCTTTTCTGTAAAAGTAATAGATATCCGCAAATTCTACAAATGAATATTCCATATTAGATAGTGTTCTCGATTAATGATATTGCAATGAGACTTTTGATACAATCTACAAACTAGTTTTTAGTAAAGACAGTGACACACTCGTTGCTTTACGACATTTGTATATGAAAGCCTAAGTAATATGGCATGCTAGTCACCCTTTTAAACTATTTTTTTTTCAAAAATGGCTAATTTTCGGGCATTGCAATAAAAGTGCCTTTTCTGCATGAGAAAAGTCCAAAAAATTTTTTGGTAGTACCAAAATACCCAGACTTGGGAATTTTTTTTTATAAAAATGTTGTTAAAACCGCCTAGTTTGTACCTGGCTTGTTATAACCTGAATCAACTAACACCCTCAAATAATTATGTCCTTTTTAGTAACGTATCGCCCAAAATTTATTTCTCTTCTTCAAAGCAGTTAAAAGTTATTAACTAAAAGCCATTTCAGATAACTTGTCATTAGTAGTATTAAGTAGTAAACTTAAACGAAATAATTCTGCAAATTTTACCACCCAATCCGGTAAACAGATTTCTTTATGTGACCCCAAAAGAAGTAGTCCATAATGGTGAGTTCTGGGCTGCTCGAGGCCCAAGACATGATACCACCGCTGCCTATGCATTCCCGATATTCATCGTTGAGGTAATCTCCCACTCTTCGGTGGGAGCCCCGCCTTGTTGCCAAATACTTAATTCCGTTTGCCACTTTTAATTACATGCCATCAATGGCATCATGCTGTGGAAGCTTTAGGTAAGCATCTCCAGTTAACTTTTCGTTTATAAATATAGGGCCTAGAATATATGTATCAAATACCACACACCGTACGATAACGGTTTCATACCCTTGACTTTTTATTTCATCTATAACATAGGCTATTTCTATAGACCCGTAACGCGCATTCTGTCTATTACATCCCTTCCTTCTCGAAAACGAACTTTCATCGATCCACAAAATTTTCTTTTTAAAGAATGTGATCCTCATCGTACCGATGGAGAAACATTTTGCAAAACTCGCGTCGCCCTCGGCGATTGTCGTCATCCTCAGTTTCTGCACACTTCCATATTTATATGCCTTAAATTTGTATTTCTTCAAAATTGTATTAATAGATCCAAAACTGATGCCAATTTCTTCAACACAAGTAGTGATAGAGGTTGTCAGATTTGCCTCAATATATCCTAATACACTAATTTCATTTATTACCCGAGAATTTCGAACCACATTTCTAAAATTTAATGTATGTCCCTCTTCAGCTAGCTTTTTATTCAGTCTTGACAACACCCGTTTCGAGGGAACCGCTCGTCCTTGAAAACGCCTGATAGAGTTTCTACGTGCAGCTGCTGCACTTTTTTTTTTCATTAAAAATATTCGAAGCATATCAGCCTTATCCTCAGTTATAAAACTGGCAAAATATCATAATGGCAATTAAGGAAATAATGGATAAAACGAAAATACAGTAAACTTGACATTGCTTTGTGACTTGACAGAATAAAATATTGACGGATTATATTATTGTTGTAAGCTGTTGTGAGTGTAACACCTGAGAATAACTCTTTTAGGGCTGCATTTCAAGTTACGTGGAAAATATGTTTCGAAATTAAATAATTCGAAAACGACCGACAATAGACATATAGTAGTGTTACACCAATATTTTTCAAGATTTCGTGTAGAATCTGAAAATGCATTAATATACATGTGTAAAAGTAAGCTAGGAGCATAACTTTTTAAAAACCCTGTATATCATAATTCGATACATGACAATAAAAACTTGGCACGTAGTCCTACAACATGTTTTTGATTCATTTCGAAAGAATAAAAAATAACCGAGTTACACCCACTTCAAACGTGGACAAGCTAGTTCGACGGCACTGTACAGGGTGGCTCGAATTCGTGTCTATGTATGAGGAACTCGAAAACCGTAAGAGATACGGTATCGGTCAAATTAAGGCAAAATTGCGCATTTAGGTTCCTAGTAATATGCCGTTTAGAAAGGTTTTAAATTCCAAGTATTTCCGGAGATATCCGAAAAAAAACCGAAATTTTGAAAATTCGTTTTATATTTTTCCTGGGCTTATTTACAAACGGATTTCAAATTGAATTGCACTTTTGTACTGCCACTTTTCCGCTCCATCTAAGGATGGTATCCAGTTTGAAATCCGACGTTTCGTCTTCTAGGAATCATCATCAACTTACTTTTTTAAAATACGAACTTTAATTTTTTATCGTTTTTCAGATGGTATTGGCGTTAGTAAATTAGAGCGTATTAAAAATAAGAAATAATACAATTATTTCTTAAGAGAATATAGCCATGAACTATTACTCAAACAAGTTGCTTACTGCAAAGATAAAATATTTCCAACTTTTAACCAATTAAAAAATTTATTAAATAGAGAACATCAACAATTTATAATCATTCTACGTGATACTAAAGGAACTTTGATGGAAAAACTCTTATTGGAATTTTGCTTATAAATAGAATGCACCCAGTAATTTGTTTGAGTAATAGTGGCCATATTCTCGTAAAAAATAATTTTACTATTTTTAATTTTTAATACGGGCTCCAATTTTCCACTTAATGGAAAAAACAATGAAAATATTTTTATAGAATATGAAAATATCAAAATTACCGACCTTAAATTATTTAAAATCACGCCAATGCAAAATATATAAAATAAAAATAATAAAAAAAATAATTAAAAAAAGTAAAAACACATATTCATATTAATAACGCCAATCTGAAAAACGATAAAAGAATAAAGTTCGTATTTAAAAAAAGAAAGTTGATGATGATCCCTTGAAGATGAAACGTCGGATCTCAAACTGGATATCATCATTGGATAGAGCGGAAAAAGTGGCAATGCGAAAGTGCAATTAGATTTGAAATTTGAAATCCGTTTTTAAATAAGCTAAGGAAAAAAAAACGATTTTTCAAAATTTTTCGAAATTTTAAAACTTACTAAACGGCATTAGCAATATGCCGTTTAGAAAGTTTTAAAATTCCGAGTATTTACGGAGATATCCGGAAAAAACCGAAATTTTGAAAAATTGTTTTTTCCTTAGCTTATTTAAAAACGGATATCAAATCTAATTGCACTTTCGCATTGCCACCTTAAATGCGCAATTTTGCCTTAATTTCACCGACACTGCATCTCTTACGGTTTTCGAGTTACCCATACATAGACACGAATTTGAGCCATCCTGTACATACATCTACTTTGAAATTTCCATGAATCTCTAAGTCACATACAACTCAAGTAAATTTTTCAAGCGCTTTTGTGGATTATAACACCAACATGACCTTTGTAGATAAGTATGATCAAAATATAAATTTAACGCAAATCAAGAAAATAGTTGCCTCCCATTTTTTATATTTTCTGGATTCAGCGCTAGCAAATGCTTACGATCTTTATAAGGAACTAAATTTACCGAAGATGGGCATGAAAGATTTCAGGAGGTTAATATCACATGGTCTTGTAGTGAAAAATAAAACAATAATCAAATCTGGAGAGTTCGTCGCTAAGAAAAGATCTAAACCATTTATACCGACAGCAAATAGGTAACTGGAAAGCGTGCATCAACCTGAATGGAATTCAAGAACACGTTATGCAAAGTCATAGCAAGTATGTCCTAATTGAATATGTTTTGTCTGTAGAGTACCATTAAGTCTTAGGGCAAACAAAACATATCTTCAAGACTTTTATACAAGGAATCAAACTGGGCTCGGGGCAGTGATAGATTAAATGTGCCATGTTATGACGTCAAGGTTTTTGAAGAAAAATTAAATTTTTTGTTGGCATCAGTTTGTTACGTATACTAACTAGCTTTTAAGATCAATGTGAAACTTTGAAATTTTTTAATAAAGTATTACTTGCCCATAGGGTGGATTTGCGGACCCACGTTTATTTGAAATTTTTGTCTTACTTTGAGCTGCCCTCAAAGTTAAGCCCCACTATTTCCGAACACTCTGCATATAGGTACATCAATTTCTGGATAGATGACTGAGAATAATTGATTACTAGCAATTAACATATTATCGATTGAGATGAGCTGCTATAATTGTGATGGAAAAAGATGAGAAGGATTATTTAGAAAATACAAGATCAAAAATATCGTGAATAAATATTTACAAACTTTTGGAATTCCGCTTTAAATAGATGATGCAAGCTAAGTGTGATGAAATTGTACGGGAACCTGACAATAAACAAAGCGATTTATGCAAAATTAGTTCGTTTATTCACTAAATTGCTTATGTTAAGCGAATTATCCATTTTTATCATGCATTTATATTCTAGTAGAGGTAATATATGTACGTATATTTATAACAGTTCATATTTTTAGAGGCAATACTAATTTTATTTATTTATATTGACAAATGCATATAAAATAAATTTCATCTTTGGGTTAGTTTGGGTTAGTCAGATAGAACAACTATCACTTGAAAACAAGAAATCGAACCATTCATTATTAACGTCTGTATAATATATCGTCCGGTATTGTCGAATAGATAAATTATAAACTATAAAATCGGCATGTTGTGCATAAATAAATATCTCCGGGCTATTGTCACCACTAATTTATTACAACCATAAGTATTTTGCAGTTGGGCGTGAGATTATAAATTGGCTGATTTTTTATCTAGCGTTATGAATTATATTATTCCTATACAAGACAAGACAACCTTATTATATTTTTTCCGGCGCTTTGACTACTTAACAGCCTACACAACCGAAGTATTTTACTATGTGATCATAATAGGCAGAAAAATTCTGCATCTGGTAGAACCAAAAGTAACTCAAAAATTACATTGAAAATTGCAAAATTAAGCTTTTAGTTTTTAAATAATAACGAGCATTCCACGTTGTTGAAATTTCTTTTATTTTACATGCAGCAGTGGTATTTTAAGTGCATTAGGAGTTAATATCATTTTTCGCATAAGTAATATATAAATCTTTTTGGAACCATTTATACAATCTATGAGATTGTTTACTGAATTTAAGGTTTTTTTGTTGTGTTCACAATAAATGAGTTTCTTATCGTTAAATTGCCGTAAAATATTTTATTTACAAAAAGCTTATTAAACAAGAATTTTTATACACATTTTAGTTTTTTGATTATTAAGTTTGACTTAGAACAAGAGAAGGATTCTTGAAAATATTTTCTTACCTTCGTGTAGCCAAAATGTAAAAATTACAAACAAATCGCGATCTGCTTTTAATCTTACGAGAAAAAACCATTAATTTTAAAAACCACGTTAATTTAGTGGATACGATTAAGGTGTCAATTTAGTGTATTGTTTTCCGAAGGATCGTCAAAAGTGTTATGAGAATGGTTAAGACTATCTTGCTTCCATTTGAATAAAAAGTATTAAAATTATTAAAAAAAAAAGAATCTCTGTGTACCATTTTCTTGGCAAGAATCTGTTGAAAATGAGTATTTGTTGCAACGGCAACAAGCCTTACCTAGGAAGAGCAATCCCAAACCAAAGCAATAAAAACTCTTTGGTGATTTGAGTACGAAACAGAAAAAAGGCGAACTTTTAACCTAACTCGTCAGAATACGTTTGAAGAGTTGGCATTTGCTGCAAAATTAAGATCAAAAGTGGAAGGTCGAAAAGAGCTCTAAAATTATTGACCATCTTTTAGAAATTAAGTTAGTTATCTCTTTTTTAATCTTTATTGATCCGGAAAAATCACTTGCTTTAATGACTTCTCTAAACATACCAATACAAAACTTTAAGGGGGTTTACAATGGCACATATGGGAAATAGTGCATTACCGTCATACTATAAACTCAAAAAGAAAAAGATAATTGTTATCCACCACAGGAAGGTGTGAAGCTCAAAGAAATCTTAAAACTTGCAACTTAAATGTAGAATCCAATTCAGAATTAATTTTAACTAATAAATGGCGCATTTAGTCAGAACTAATTAATATAAACAAAATTTTGAAGACTATGATACTTTAGAACAGGATGAATCCTCAGTATTTATGAGAGGCTGTGTACCTCTTAATTTAAAAATGGATAATATAAATATTTGCGAAAATCCAACACCCTCATCAACGCTATATTGTAGACTAATAAAATTTCACTTTACTAATAAATATATGGTTACTCATCAATTAAAAGAATTGTAAATCGAAATCGAAAATTTAATTTCAACATGTTGCGATGGAGATATTTTTATTAAGCATGATATTCCGTTGACTATGATAGACAGTAAAATTCGCACCATAATTTTGGAAACATCATCTTCATCCCATAGGCGTCGGGAAAAAATTTCTTTTCCACCTTGGTTTTAGTGTCAAAATATTTTAAAAGATGAAAGAAAAAAGACATTCAAAAGGCCTTTGGAAATGAGCTGGGAATAGATGGTGGACACTGTTAAACAAGGAAACGGAACAACAAACGATAGTAACACGGCCAGAACATTTCTTAGAAACCATGAATTAACTGCACGAATAACTGGTTTAAACAGCAATCTAGTTTATCGTTTTGCAGTTATCCTGCAAGTTATTGCATCTGAAAAAAAAAATCATTTTGCAGAATTTTACGTATCCTTATACAGTTGGTATTATATGTCTGCAAGTGTTCATATTCTCTTGATTCATGGAGCAGAAATTTGCAAACGGTTTAATTTAATTCCAAGTGGCAAATTATCTGAAGAAGCTTCGAAGGATAGAAAGAAAGAATTTGGGACAGACTTTTTCCAAAAAAATTGGAAGGACCAAAATATTGAGGATCAAATACATTAATTTCGTCAATTATACCCAAATATAATTGTAAAAAAAAGTTTGTACTATATTTAAAGGCACAAGAAATGTTAGATATGGAACAAGAAATGCAACAGGATGTTGACTCAGATTAGAAATAAATATTTCTGAATGTTTATGGGAATTAGATAAAAATATGTTATTTTTGATTGGTGGGGCGCGCGGTTAGAACTGGGTTCTTTTTTAGTTTTTAAATAATATTAATACACTCTGTATACTGCTAATTACAAATATACTTTCAAAAGAAAAATATTTTTACTAAAACTTATTTATAATCACAGTTATTACATTAATACCAGGATTAGCAAGTTAAAATACATTGATTTCCACTTTTTTCCGTTTTGCTACACTGTGCGCCATGTGTTTATATTAAAAATTTGTCATCGAGCTGTTATATCAGTCCGATAGAGGCAGTAGGTACTTTATTTATTAATTCAACACATAGGAAAATAGTTCAGTTTAAGGAAAAATTATCTAAAATGGTATTACCATCAATCAGACATATCAACAAGTCTCTTTAAAATACATATTATATGTATAATAGATAACAGCATACCTGCAGCTAAAGTTACCAAGCTTATTAGCATAAAGAGATATAATAAATACGCAATAATTAACAAAGTACAATACACTTACCGGCTTGAGATCGCAATGGATGATATTTTCTTTCTGTAACAGCCGGAGGCATTTCAGCAGCGAGTTCGCAAACCTTCTAATTAGGTTCAGGCTGAAGCCTTGGTAGTTGTTCTTTTTGATTAGTTCGTAAAGATTAAGGCTGGAAAGAGAAAACACGAATTAGGAAGGATTTGAATCATTTTACAACCGAGGATAATTTGAGCAAAAATATGCTTCATAACTTTGCGTTCAGCGAAACAAAATAAAACGATGTAGGCAATGATTGAATAAAATAGGTACCCGCCGTATAGAGGCGGAGATTTATCTTAATTCTCATGCAGTCCTAAAGTAATTATTTACAAAGTAATAATTAAGATTCCTTAACATGAGACCATATGGTTCCTTGTAGCGGTTGGTTTATTTCTAGAAAATATTTTCATTTTGTAAGCTTGTCGCTGAGTTTCTAGGGCTGATGGTCCATCTCAGTGGAATAATGTTTTCTTTTATATTTCCCAATCGAATAAATTCAATTCTTAAAGTTGTCGCTCATTTGATAATCGATAGTTATTTAATAATGATCGATGCTTGCAATAGCAAGTTGTCTGCAATTTTCACTGGTGAAATATAGTTCGAATTCGCAATGTAGGAAAATACCAAAGCACCTGGACACTTTCCCAGTAACTGCTGTTTTCCATGGATGGTCTGAAACCTATCAGACGGTAAGGATGAAATTCATGTCCAATACTTTAACTATACGGAAAAAGGGAAGAAGTAGAAGAGTCGCACGCATAGCATGATCACCTGAATGTCTGATATGTGCATAGAAATCGAATTCACACGGACAAATATCTGAGGAATGGTCCTAATCACACTGCAGCAATAAAAGAATCGTATTTACTACCTATATTACAAGAGTTCAAGAGTTGCTTTCGTTTGATCTATAAAATGCAGTGATACATTGTGCCAATTAAAAAAACCAAGATAATGACTACTTCGAGTCATTGATAGATAATCCATATTACGCAAAGCATTTTTCTAAGGAGAAAATTTAACCTAATGAAAACTTAGTTAATTGTAAATTCCTAACGTGTAATTAGGCAATCTCTTTTAATTGAACAAGTCTCAAAAGTAATTTAAAAAAATAGGATTCTAAATATATAGTTAAAATTATTTAGTATTTTGCCGTGTTTATTACCAACCAAGCATACTATTATTTAATTAACCTAACTCGTAATTTCTAAAATACAGGGCGTGAAAAACATAACTCGTTCTTATAATTCAAAAAAACTTTGTTTTATTAACATATTTTCACCAGTCGCGGAGTTACATGGGTACATTGAAAAGTAAAAGTGTATAATTTCAATGGTTTTTTTTTAAATTTAGGTAAATCCAAAAACAGATTTCGATTGTGCGTCCTATTTAATACACCAAACCCAACCCAATCAAAAGTATCTGTAACATCTTTCAAACTATTATAGGGTTCTCCATCGATATCGCATGATTTTTTATTAGTCAGAGATTATGACTTTTTTAATCTCACATACATCCATGTCCCATACAAAAACTGTGAGTGGAATCACAGGTTATTACGCTATTTAGAGTTTTCGTTAAACTTTTAACCGATTAAGGATATGTCAGCTTTCGAGAAGAATGTTCTAGACAAAACTAAATACCAAATTATCAAAAGACAGCCATTAGTATCTATCTATAAAATTTCAAATAGTATTTTCTGACAATACATATTGCTTTTAGATATTTTCTCATGTACCAGTACCAAGTGGTTCAATCTGATATATTCAAATAATCGACTTGAAATGGCAAAGTGCAAAACACGTCAAATCCCTAAAAGTCACGTAAATTCATAGACGAACAATGACACTAAAACAAAATTGGAAATATGATGTAGAAGCTCTATATTATTTACTGTCTAACAATGCAAAGCAAAAAGTCGTAAAAAATATGCAGTACAAATAAAATAGTTGATTTGCTTAGTTTCATTGAATCATAAACACACAACTCAAACGCTTATCAGTATCATGGTTTCTTTGTATTCCTGATAAATACTGGTAAATATCTATGGAAATATTATTGTTAACGACAAACAAACAATATGTTTTATACAGAGACTATTAATGTACGCATCCTGTTTTACACAATGTGAGGTACGTGACCACTGTTAACGGTAAAAAAATAAAAATAATTTATTCCATATTGTGTGTTGTATAAAGGTATAAACGCTTCCTTTTGATGCTTAGAAAATCACGCTCTGATATAATGTAGTGTAAGTGCTGAAACATACATTGGGTTTTAGCGGGAGCGTTTTAACGGGTCCTGTTTGGCGGCAACATGTTACCGCCGCGTTCTGTCGCTGAGTCTTGACCGCATATGTGTAGACTGTTCGATTTAAAATTATAGGTTGTCCTCATCCCGCCAAACAGGACCCGTTAAAACGCTCCCGATAAAACGCAATGTATATTTCAGCACTAATAGTATAAAATTCAATTTACAAATTTTCATATGATTGTGTTTTTTATGACTAGTCCGATCCAATCAACTTGGAAGATGTATATATACTGCATTCTAGGAGCTTATTGGTAGGTAATCAAAAAGTAGGCTATCGAGAATCAAAATAATTATTAGTAGAGTATTGGCTTCGCATCTTCGTGAGACGCACGTTTCATATGAAACGAGGAAAATACAGAATGTTCGCGGATTGAGTTTACAAGAACGCAAATATACCAACAATATTCAATTTTCAGGAAAATGTTATTCTTAATAAAAATTTAAGTATTTATGTTTACAAAGGTGAGAAATGTGGCACCGATAATCTTCCATAACATGAAATATGGCCAAATATCAGTTCACTGAAAAATGTTTAATACAGAAAATTTTTATTTATTAAACAGTCAAAATCCGAAATTTGGATCTAGTACTTGTATTATTTTATAAACTATATCTAATCTACATTTTTGACAACGATAGTTGTATGCACCATGTACTAGCTTTTCCTTAATATGCTAGGTTTAGCACATAAAACGTATTTAATACACTGTTATGATAAGGATGAAAATTCTTACCGTAAAATAATTTTGTGATTGAATAAATAAGTCTTATCTTGCATGGTTGGTGTCTTTTTTATTGGCTTGGGCGCCAGACAAAAAAGTGAATTGGTTTTGCCTTGCAGACTAGAGCCTTCTGTGGCAATTCAGCTTCTTGTATTAAGTCTGGTATTTTGTCAACTTAAGATATTTAAATTTACTCAGATAAAATATGTAGTAGTTTACTATTATTTATAATATATAAAGAGATAAGATTCCACAAATTAATTAAAATGTATAATATATTTTATACTGTCACGCCTTTGTACTTATAGGTACACTATCACTACCATTGCGATATATTATGACACATATATTTTGTGGTTTAGCGTTCTAAATATAACACCGTTCTGCATTTTTGATAATTTTGTCGTCTTTTACTAAATTAAAATAAACAAAACCTAATTCTGGACTTAAAAAATAGAATATAATCAAACAAATTATTTTGTTGCCGTGTTTCGTTTGTATGCGCTGGGATCGGTTTGACGTTTGAGGGTCCAACAGTAGTTCGCCAACATCTTTGGGGCACATTTTTCACTGTACCGCTTTTTCATTTGAGCAATTTGCTGGTGAAATCTTTCTCAATGTTTATCTGAAACTGCACCAGTTTCTAGGAAAAAATCCCAAAAGCCAGTGAAGAAAATGCAGCTAAAGTGACATGTTCTAACTTAATTCTTTGTAAGGTTGGATAAATTCTTCAACTAGTTCTGTATAATTACCCGACTTCTTATTTTCCTGCAAGCTGCTACATACATTTTTGAAGGCGGCCCACGCCCTATTTACATTTTCCAAGAGCCTAGTTTCAAGCATTTCCTTCTCTATTAAGGTTTTTAATAAAAATTTATGTGCAGAGGAGGTAAATACATTTTCTGCTGCTTAAGCAACGGTTCATTAAGGACGTTTTTCAGACCAGACACAATGTTTTCACGTTTCGGCCATTTTTAATGACATAATATTGGTTTCTGGCTCTGCTGTCCCATTCGCAAAAAAAAACATTATTTGGTGTAGCAATCCTGTAAGTAGCGCGACAATTTCTACCTTAATACTTTGAAGTAATATACACATTGTCTCGTCTGTTCCTTTCATATTTACAGCATGACCCATAGGAACGGATGTTTATTGATTTCCATTAATCAATAAATCAGCCTTTAGTCTTTTCTTCGAAAAATCAATAAATCACTCGGTAGGTTTATAAGAAGTACCAAGTTAGTTAATTAAACCTGGAACCTGGGCTATCGTGGCAGTAAACCAAGTGATTTTCCATTGTAAAAAGTGCTACCTCAGACTCTCTTTTCCGATGCATAGAGATGTTCACCCCATCTTGTAGGAGATTCTGCTGCACAGGTAATCCAAGGAGCTATGCCTTTGTTCTGAGAAGACCCAAATAACGAATACGATTGTTGAGTTCATCGTGAGATACAAAATGGGGCTACTTGCCCTTCGTAATCGCCTTTCTCCTGAAAACTTGTGTCGGCTTTTGGTGCAAAATCGTATAGTTCATCCGAGTCCAAGTCTGTTTTGTATTTCCTGAAGGCTGAATGCTTAAAGTATCATAAGGTACAGGAATAATAGCCAAGGGAATATTAGGATATTCAATTTTGTGTTACCAGAAGACTCCGCGGTTTTTATTAAATGAACAAACCAATCTCAACGTGATTCTGATGTTCCCACCAAATCATTGCTATTTCAAATTTCATAGCCTTGTTTTGTTAGTACTATCAAAGAATATCCTAGTACGATAGAATATTCCTTGGGACTATTTAACCAACCAGTTAGCGTTCTAGAACAACTAATGCAACAAATTTTGGGAGCCCAAGCTTTATCTTGATTTGCATCCAAAATAAAACTCTTAAGTTTTTCTTACAGTCACTTCACGATATATGTAAGAGAAATTATTACACGATCGTAACGGCAGGCATCGTTTATGGACAATCAAAACGATAATACGAAAATCACTCTATATTGCATAGGGACAAAGAAATAACTAAACTAAACCAAACTGTTCTTTAACAACTGTAAACTGATGAATATTTGTACCTGCTCTGTAATCCCTTCCGGTACTTTGGTATTCTCGCTGTGGGTCAGAACGTATCGTTTACACTTACTAGATTCGGGTACGTAACCAGACGATTTCAAAGACACAAGTAGAAGTTATTCAAATAACACATTAGTTTGGCAGGCCAGAATACCGACTACTACCAGCACTGATTCTATGGTTTTCCAATTTCTTAAGGGATCGAAGCCCCCCCGAGTTGGTATTGAGGGACATTTTTCGGAGGAATTTAAAGTCAATGCCGGAGTTCATCAAGGGTCTATATTATCTCCCACACTGTTCCTGCTTTACATCAACGATCTCTTAGGCAGGACAAGCAATTCTATTTACAGCTTTTCAGACTGTAGCACTTTTATATCCTTATTCATGTCGCGGACTCCAATGATTGCTGCTCGATCCCAACGCGAGCGAGAAAATTTCTGCCATCAATGAGGATATGAACGCCATCGTGGAATGGGGTTAGGAAAACAATGTCCAGTATATCGCAGGAAAGACTCAAGCAGCTGTCTTTTCAAAAAAGCAAACACCGCAGGATCTGATTTATCAATGACATGAGAAACACTGACTTTGGCCTTATCCATAAGCTTGCTGGATGTCAACGTAGAAAACAATGTGTCTTGGCGTAATCCCACCACCAAAATCGTCAAGGCAGCAGCACAAAAGCTAGCAACAATCTATAGAGCAAAAAAGTTGTATACACCTCATCAGCTCTTACTGCTCATAAGGCACAGATAAGACCATCTCTGGAATACTGTTCTCATGTGTGGAGCTCGGCACCCAAACACTTGCTCAAGATATTAGTGTCCATACGGAGGAGAGCAGTCCATCTTGTGGATGACGCAGAGTGAACTAAAAACCTTGGTTGCCTTAAATATCGAAGAAAAGTGGCGGACCTATCTATACTACTATCGATACTACTACGGAAGGTGGAAGGAGCTGGCACTAATGATTTGGCCCACTTTATTCAAACAGAAACACCAGGCAGACACAAGCTGCTCGTCAACATAGAATTCAGTTCTAACACCTAGGACGTCGCTGTTGCGAAACTCCTTTGTCTGGAGGACTGCCTCGCTCTGGAATGGACTTCCGAGTAACGTCTATCCCTAAAATTATACCTCCAGCGCTTCAGGCCCAACGACCACCGTCTTCTCCGCACACTCACCACTCGTTCAGTGGTATAGGATTTTCCTTTAGTGTGTGTGTGTGTCGAACATAAAAAAGGACGATTTTAATGCATCAAAAGATCGCGTCTTTTGAAAAATGTGTTTAGTTTAGGACCACGCTTCCTGAACTTGGTTATCGGGCTTTCAAAATTGCAACCTATCTTAAGAGCTCGACTGCGGGTAGTTTCGCCTGTCACTTGTCACTTATATGGCCTAGTTTTAGTATTGTTTTGTTATTTGTTGCCTTTCATCTTAGGAAATAAACTGAAGAGATTGTGTTTTATCGTCCCTGAAACATCGGAATTTACAAGCGGTTAACTGTGATTTTTTGCTGATTATTTTCAGACCACAGCCCTAGACCAACTTTTCAGCAGAATGCTTTAAAATGCAATCATTTGTGAATCAAAGTAAAACTAAATAGGAAAGCAAGTCATTCCTTCGCCGAGTTTGTTCTTATATTAAGCATTTTGCTTCATTGTTACTGGAAGACTGCAACACTAAGAAATATTTCTGCAGTTGTTGCGTATGCTTTACAAATTGTGTATTGCCTTGTCTTGCAAAATCGAAACTCAATCTTGTTTTATTCTTTAATGCAAGACCAAAATAAATGCAGGAGTCTCGTGAAACACTAAATATTCCTATATCCCTATCTTTAATTACTTTTTGGAAGAAGATGAAGAACAAAGACGTTTCGATTGTTTATGGGTATAAAGTGATAATCGTATTATCAGAATGATAGAAAACTTGACTGTTTGAAATTTTTGTTTTGATTCCATGGATGCTTTAAGACGCTTTAAATTTTAACTAAAAAAGTTAGCAAATGAAATATTAGCTTTCAGTTTTTAAGTATCAGGCTGACTGAAAGCTACTTTTTTTTATTAAAGCGACCAATGCCAGTAATAGTGCTTAATGCATAACGGTAAATATATTACACAATATTTCTAAAAAAGGTATTTGTTTGAATATATAGTTGTCTTATAGAATATATTAATTACAATGTAATTAGCAACTACAGGTGCATCAAACCATTTACAATGTGTTCCAAATTCGCTTGCATGTCTTTTCCATGTTTGCTCCAGCCTACAGTAATCTGTTGAATGTGATAATAAAGACAAGCACACGAAACACTTTATAATCATGTACAATTAAAAAGGTTATTTTTACTGCATATAAAACAGTTATTGTTCGTTTGTCACTTGTCATTTATATGGCCTAATTTTAATATTGTTTTGTTATTTGTTTTGATAAGTGCCTTTTACCTGTTTTTAATTCTGATATCAGAATGAATTAGTTCATAAATTGAAGAGATTGTGATTGCTTATATTGCGATATCCGAATTTACGATCGGTGAAATGTGATTTTTGCTGATTACTTTCGGACCAATTTTTTTGTAGAAGATTATTTTAAAAATCAATCATTCAATCATTGAATATGACAGCAAAAATCTTAGAATACGGGTACAAAGAGATAATCTTAGTATCAAAATGATACAGAACAAAGGCGTTTCGATTGTTTATGGGTACGAAGAGATAATCCTAGTATCAAAATGAAACAGAACTTCACTGTTTGAACTTTTAAAAAATGTGTGTTTGAGTGTTTGTTGTGCACTACCGAAAAAGTGATGTAGCAGCCTATTAATAATAGTATGCTTTCATTGCTTTCCAAAACTAGTTTGAAATTTTACTGAGATCTATAAAATTCATTTTTTTTTTAAATTCCATGGATGTTTAAATTTTAAGTGAAAAATAGAAATAATAGCTGTCTGTTTCTTAAATATCTGGCTGACTGGAAGCTACTTTTTTATTAAAGCAACCAATGCCAATAGAGCTTTATGAATAACCGTAAATATATTATACAATATTTCTAAAAAGGTAATGGTTTGAATATGTAATTAACTTATAAAACAAATTAATTACAGTTTAATTAGCAATTGCAAGTGCATCAAAGCATTTACGATTTATTGCAACCTCGCTTGCATATCTTTTCCATGTTTGCTACAGTTGAATGTGATAATAGATACAAGCACAGAAATGACTTTATAATCATGTACAATTAAAAAGTTATTTTTACTGCATATAAACATATACTGTTCAATTATATAATGAGTAATTGAAATAATTACAGAAAATACAAATATTATGACATGTCTTTAAAGGCATTCATGGTTTAGAGGAAACATGTTATACTTACTACTTCAAATTAGCGAAGCGTCAATAACCTCTAAACCACTTTTGTACTTCTTTTCTCTCTAAAAAGAGTAGTTCGGATTCTGAACCCGTTGAACTTTCGCTTCGACATCCAGACAGCGCCTCATTCCGGACGTCACACAAAAACTATTAAAAGTAATTTAAGAGTAATTCGAGACAATTTTAGGATGCCAGCAATGCAGCGATAATCTCCACAAACTGATTACGAAAAGAAAATGTCGAGTAAATGCACCGAACGCTCAGCTTTGATAATGTTACAAGAATGGATTGCGGAATTAGGAGAATTTGCAATACTTAAATTAAAAGAACAGGATCAAGTAATAAATAATCTTCTTGGCCAATTAATTTAATTTAGTATGCTCTTGTGAAAATAACATCCCAAAATTAGGAACTCATGTTTTTGACGAAGAAAATAATAAGCAGAAAAATCGGCGAATACATTAATGCTTTCTACATAAGGAAGAATACTGCATCATATTCATAAGCAAGGTAAGTTCCAATATTATTGGCTTCTCACTAAAAACTGGAAATTTTGCAAACATTTGAATTTCTTGAAAGTTTGGGTTTGGGTACACTGTTTCCCTAAGGTAGTGACTGGCGATGAAATTTCGGTCTGTAAATACAAAACTAGAGTCAATTCAATTAAGCTTCCTTTAGACCCATGATGTCATGGTTATGTAGTCCTTACCTTGCCTATCATTCGAGTTACACAATAATATAGAAATAGAGTTAATTTTTAATAATGTGTATTCGTTATTGATAGTTTAAAATAGCTTCTTAATGCTTTTTTGCTTTCAACCCGACCGACGCATCTATATTAAAAAAGGGAACAACATAATCAATAATGTCCATCTACTGATATTGAAGAGAGCTACGAATAATTTGTACATGACTCTATCATCTACTTTTTAGTGAGCCAATGAATGCAAAAGAACAACTAGCCAACATTAGGTTAAGCCACACAGGCAGCTTCAAAATTACTTTATTTTACGAAATGAAGGGCATCAAAGGTAATATCAATGACATTTCTAAGCGTACATGTTGACCCTAATTTGCACTGCATAACATTGTTGTATAAGCTCTCCTTCACTCTTTGATGATTGATATGTAATATTCACTCGTAGACATGTGGCGCAGACTGATAGGGTATATGCTGTTTGGGCTTTCAAGAAATGCAGTCTCTGCTGATGTGGATTCCAGGGAGGATTTTTTAAAGTTTTTCAAAGGGTTTGCGGTCTTGTCGTACAAATAGCAAAATAGCAAATAGCAAAATGATATGTAGACACAGGAATCTCACACCATATCGCGATGGTCCATAACATGAAGGTCTAATTATCTTCAATTAAATGAAGAGTAAAGGCTGTGTGACGTACGAAAGATAATAAATGAAATACCCTTTGTATTCCATGCATGGAATACAAAGAGTGCTTCATTTATTATATTTCTTTTCATGATTTTAAAGAGAGTGTTTTAAATTAATAATAATCCTTAAAATCATCTTGAAAGAGAGGCTACATATTTATAATACGATTGTCTAAAGTAACATCATTTATAGTTAACATGTTGAAAAATATAAAATGAAGATCACAATACTGCGAAACTTTTAAAAGAATATATTCAATAACTTCTTCAGGTATCTAGCTCACCTGCCCAGATAACCTTGTAGCATCATACCCTGTTAGATCTGCGCCACACAATCTTCCCACAATTTCGACACAGAGAAAGGTATCTGGAAAATGAATCTGCTAGATGCTTATGAGAGGGCCGGCCCGGTTGCTATTCAGGAGTTATTTTTTTGAAGAGCTGCTCGTCCTGCCTAGCACTTCCATAGCAACGATCGATTTATTGTAAGTGCTTTATAATGATATGGAAAATTTCCAACTTTAAGCCTATTTTCATATCTGAAGATAAGTTTACCGCCGATATGAGGTATTAATTCCCTCCACTATCTCACAACGGGTACTATATAAACACGCGAGAAGATGCACTATATTTAAATATTTAAAGAGTGTGATCAAGGCTAACCAGTCGTTGGAGATTTTTCTACTGCTGGTTCCAGGAAGACGGGAGCAGCGACTTTTATTTGATGAACCACTACACCGAACGAACAATGAATTCTCTCACTGGTTTTAATGACAGATTCATGATTAACTACAACAGGTTCTAGGTATTCCGATTGTGATATTTTTAACTGTCATTTGATAAATGTAAGATGATTCATTAGATTCAGATTAATTCACACTGTTTTATGTATTTCGTATTAAATGCGTGTACCCTTAAGTGTTACTCGGTGACTTCCTCAAAGAAAATTTTAAAACTGTAACTTTCTTTGCAAGCACTAATTACGCAGGGTCCTCTTTAAAGTTCAATTTCAGTGTCATTTTTTATTAGGTTTTCTTTATTACCCGATTTAAACTGTTATTTTCCTATGAACTAATGTTGAATAAGTAAGCAATAAAATAAGGTCATTATTATATTTTAACTACTGAGTTTTCATCATTTAAATATAATATCTATTTGAGATTGTTCTACGCAGGGTTCGCCTTTTAAGTTAAATTTTTAGTGTCATTCTATTAGTTAAGTACGGTTTCTTTTTATTATTCGAGAAAGGTTATTATTGATTTTAACTATTGGTTTTTCATCATTTAAATATAATATCTATTTGAGAGCGTTCCACGCGGGGTTCTTCTTTAAAGTAGTTCCATCCCTAGTGTCAAATTCGAACTCTTTCAAAAAACCATGCCTGAATCTATATGTATTATTTAAACTTTCGTACTACCGTTGTGTAATTAACATAGTCAAATGTTTTAGATAATTCACAAAATATTATTGTTACCGCTAGTTTTATTAGTAGAATATATTATTACACGATTTAGAGTTTTATTATTCTGTGAAGTAACATTGAATAAGTATACATAATAAAACAAATAAACATTTTCAACTGAAGGAAGGTCATTATTATTTTTAACTAAAGATTTTTCATCACCTGAATAATATCTATTTGAGATCGTTCTACGCAGGGTTCCCCTCTAAAGTTCAGTTTTAAGTATCATATTTTATTACTTAAGTAGGTTTTCCTTTTTAATATACGATTAAGACTTCTATTAATATGTGGAGTAATGTTGAATAAGTAAATAATTAAATATATGTAAAATATTCTAATATTAGTTAAAATATTTAATATAAACATATTTTTATGAACATCCTGTATTACTTTAAATGCTACCCAACCGTCCGTGATATTTAGCTTTACCCTTGAAAACTGATACTCTAACATAAACAAATAATATGATCCAGAGATTGGGAGAGACCTAAAACAAGAACGAATGCAGTGCAGTGAGTGCTAGCACTGCTAGCACTTTATCCGAAGACCCATGTATATAGAGTGGTCATAGTTTACCTATGTGTGGTTGTTTTGTGTGAAATCATGTCGACATGTGAATAATAGTTTATATTGTTATTAAAGTCCATTGCAGGAGTTTTGATGGTATACCAGACTTTATTGCCGTTGGGCAAGGTATTACCAGGTTGTGGTCGATTGTGTAGCAATGACCGGGATGCCCTTTCGCGCGGATGCCTTCGAGTTGGTACTAGTGAGTTAGAAGGGCCCTCACCTATCACCTCGATTGACACACTTGGGTTCTAAGATCTCGTTATGTGTTATCTTAGTTTCCGGGTGCTGAGATGCTTACTGTTTACCGGCAGTGGAGCGTCTGGGGTAGCCCAAACTATTTCAGGTGACACTAGCTAGTCGTCGAAGAAAGAAGGTATATGTCTGACATTATATAATAATATAGTATTGTGTAAATTGATGGTTATTGGCATGAAGCAAGGGGACAGAGGTTCCCCGGTGAGTACACTTTATTTTTATCATTGATCAGTCAGTGCAGTAATTGGCTAATATTTTTGTTTCATGGTCACCTCAATCTCTGGCTATATACCGGGTGGAGCTCGCTGAATGAATTGCATTGTCAATACTCACGTAAGTGTGATCTTATAAAACACTAATTTTACATATATAAAAAAAATTCAACTGAAAAAAGGTTATTATTATTTTTTCTGCCGATAAAACTATGTTGTGTAATTATGGAGAAGGAAAAGCGAAGGAAAATATCTATTTGAGCTCGTTCTACGCAGGGTTCTATAAAGTTCAATTTTTAGTATCATATTTTATTAGTTAAGTAAGTTTCCCTTTATTGTACGATTTATACTTTTATTATTCTGTGGATTAATGTTGAATAATTAAATAATAAAATAAAGAAAGAGTATCAACTGAAGATAGGTCACTATTAAACGAAGAAAGATCATTATTATTTCTTAACTACTGATTTTTTACCATTTGAATATAGTTATTTGATATCGTTCTACGTAGGGTTCCATTTTAAAGTTCAATTTTTAGTACCATATTTTATTAGCTTAGCAGGTTTTCCTTTTAATA
>MU182512.1:287694-325165 GCA_016904865.1 Pissodes strobi | reverse complement strand
TTAATATACGATTTGGACTTCCATTATTCTGTGAAGTAATGTTGAATAAGTAAATAATAAAATAAATAAAAATATATCAACAGAAGGAAGGTTGTTATTATTTCTAAGAACTGATTTTTCATCATTTAAATATAATATCTATTTGAGATCGTTCTATGCAGAGTTCCATTTAAAGTTCAATTTTTATTATCAAATTTTATTAGTTAATTAAGTTTCCCTTTATTATACGCTTAAGACTTTTATTATTCTGTGGAGTAATGTTGCATATGTAAATAACAAAATAAAGGAAAAAGTATCAACTGAAGATAGGTCATTATTAAACGAAGAAAGGCCATTATTATTTGTTAACTACTAATTTTTCATCATTTGAATATAAGTTATTTGAGGTCGTTCTACGCAGGGTTCCCATTTAAAGTTCAATTTTGAGTATCATATTTTATTAGTTAAGTATGTTTTCCTATTAATATACGATTTAGACCTCTATTCATCTGTGGCGTAATGTTGAATAAGTAAATAATAATATAAATAAAAAAATATCAACTGAAGAAAGGTTATTAATATCTATTTAGACCTTTCTACGCAGATTTCCCTTTAAAATTACATTTTTAGTACAATATTTTATTAGTTTAGTAAGTTTTCCTTTTATTGTACGATTTAGACTTTTATTATTCTGTGAAGTAATGTTGAATAAAAAAATAATAAAATAATAAAAATCAACTGAAAAAAGGTGATTATTACTTTTAACTACTGATTTTTCATCATTTAAATATAATATCTATTTGAGATCGTTCTACGCAGGGTTCCTCATTAAGGAACAATTTTTAGAGTCATATTTTATTAGTTAAATAGGTTTTCCTTTTATTATACGATTTAGACTTTTAATACTCCCTAGAGTAAAGCTGAATAAGTAAATAATTTTTTAGTTATTATGTATTTGAGATCGTTCTGAAAGAGGAAGTTCGAACCTTTTCAAAAAAGAATCTCTGAACCTATAAGTATTATTTAAACTTTCGTACTACCGTTTTGTAATTAACCCAGTCAAATGCTTTAGATAATTCACAAAATATTATCGTTACCGCTAGTTTTATTCGTAGAACATACTCAATGCGCTAAATCATTTACATTGTTTTCATTATATTATGCAAGAGCCATATTCATGCAATTTTACACTTAAGTTTTTCAACATTATGCTAACTAAAGCATAAACAATTAATATACTATTTTACATTATTGAAATGCACAATAAAACTAATGACGACATAGGTGTATATTTTATGAATCTACCGACAGAAGCACTTAAAGATAATAGTTAACCTACTTTAAAAGATTTGTTATTGTTTGAGTAGTTTAAGACATGTTTATGTCTATCTTAATGGCCAAAAATTGTATTGTGTATATACGTGCGTTTTTCAGATTTTTGGGTCATATTTAAAAGCGAATATGTGAATTCGGGCCGAGCTAATCTGTTTAATGTTTACCCATGACAGGAGGCTTTTGAGAGATTTAGATTATTGATATACCGCCTATTGTACTTTGTCTGTTTAGACGTACGTGTAGAAGTAGATAAACTGCATCGCTCATTCTATAGGTATCGTGTTTGTTTTAAGTCTAGCTTTCCTATACAAGTTAATTCACTTAAGATGAAAATTAGTTTCTGCGATAATACCAGCTAAACTAGGGCGACAGTAGCCAGCCACGAGGGGGACTGGGAAGTGAAAATAGTCATATGCCAGATTATATAAAAAATATATAATATGCTCATTTTTTCGCCTCAAAATATTTGCTAGGTAACGGAAATTTTCCACAGCTGTGGCAATTTTTGCAAATTTCGAATAAAACGATTTCAGCCAGATGACTAGACAGAAAAGTAGCATTTGCCGAAAAAGGGTTTAAATTGCTCTTAAACTCAGTGGTGTCGTATCACTATACCTATTGTTTATTTATTTACGCCGAGATTACTGCAATTAGGGAAACTAGCACCAAATCTATGCCTATATTACCAATCGTATAAGTATTACATAAACTACTAAATTAGTTGAACACGAAAGCACTTCATAAATAAAAAGGTAATGAACGAAGATTGAAATTGAATAAACTAAACTAGTCGTTAAAAAGAAAACGAAAAGCACAAATTTTAGTATCATTTCAAATTGATGTAGTTTGGCGGATATTGATGAGCTTTTGCGCTAATGAAGATGTTTGACTTAGAAGAAAGTAGCTCAAAGATAAAAAAAATTGAACGAGTCTGCTAGTACTCGAGACACTGATGTGTAAATATATCCTATATATTCATCGGTATCGGTTGTGTAATTTAATGTATTGCTTTAATAGCGTTTGACTGGATAATTTTTAACGCCCTTGGTATTTTGTGTTGTCTCCGTGACGCCCAAATATAGGCAACCACTTATTTGGAATTGGTTGCCTATATTAAGGCGTTAGATAGAACACGTTTTATTAGTAGTAGTGAAGTAGCTGCGCACTAATCACTGCGCATGGGTTATGATGCCACATCCCCTTACACACTTCCATCCATTTTCCCGTGATTCACCCTCATGCCACCGCATAAGATGTTTACACATCAAAAAGTTTATGCAGTTTCATTTGCGTCAGTACTAATTTGTTGTACAACCCCAGATATAGTTAGAGAATGCAGTTGATATTTTAGATTGTGATGCTCGGGCGGCGATATCTATAGTGCGAGAGCTTATATTATTATTTACACTAATGTTCCTAACTCACTAACCCTATGTAGTAATATCCACATCTACTATGAGGAGGAGATTACACGAATGAAAGCTACGTGTAAGAAGATGCTCTCCCTGTCCTCAACTGCTGGTTGCTTACTGAGCTGCAAGAAGGAAATTGGCGCGAGTACATGGTAATTGGGAAATAGCAGAGTTAAATAGGTGTTTGTTTAAGGATGAACATAGGTTTAATAGGTATGGGCGAATCTTAGTTAAGGGATAAAGAAATGCTCGGTATCGAGAAGAAAATATGGATGCGAAGGTAGCATTTGGGATGGTGGAGAATATAGAGGAGAAGGTGGAAGAACATGGAGGTAATCCAAACGAAGAAGGGACGGAAAATGAGGCATTACCCAACCATTCTATGATAAATTAGGGGACAAATTAGAGAAATTAACGCTTAAGGCCAAAATATGTACTAAAGGAACTTCAACACCTGCAGGATGATTATGATTTGGGTTTTTATTGTCTAGATGTGGATGAATCTGAAAACTATGAAGAAGCGATGAAGACAATCCAAACGAAGAAGGGGCGGAAAATAAGACATTACCCATCCTATGAAAAATGAGGTGACACACGAGAGAAATGAACGCTAAGGCCCAAACATGTATTAAAGGAACCTCAACACCTGCAGGATGATTATGATTTGGGATTCTATTGCCTAGATCTGAAATTGTTTTTTAATTTTATGGAAAAACATCGATATTTTTTTGGTCAAAAGGTTTCAATTCAAAAACTGAAGTTTCGAAATACTGATTAGGACCTAAAATCGCACCTGTAGCAAATGTAGCAGCTTAAACTTTTGATTTTTAAACTATTTTCTTCTCAGCCCTGCATAATAACCAAATATTTTTACTAACGCAAAGCGGCACCACGACTTGAAATCTCAATGAAATGAGATTTCAGGGTTTGAAAAGTTTGTGAAAGTCCACCAATTCGTTTTCAAAGTACTGTGATTAAATGATGCTAAAATTGTGTTTTTATCGTTTTTTTTTCTTGCCAGTCGTTTATTTATCGTACTTTATTTAAGAAGACACTTCTTAAATAGAGAAATATAGATGGGCATGCTCGATTTATCCACTTTGATCTATTGATAAATCTTTACATTAAATCTATGATGAATTTATGATAAAGTAGTCAATGCGGATATAAAAATGAAACTACCGAATATTTTCAAGGAAATGGCCAAAAAATTGTACAAATACTTATTACTTAGCAGAAGATCTAGGAGATTTAAAAATATTGTCGAAGTACATAGTTTCCTGTAAGCCAAGTAAGAAAATATTGAAAACGAGAAAAAAAATTGGATTGGTTATATTCATACTTGAAATGTATCGTTATGAAAAATCATGATCCATTATCGCAGATTTTCTGGTTCAGGATGATAAAACTTGTGAACTAATTATTTTTCCTAGTCATTGATTTATTCTGATTTCCAAAATTAGCAACATTTTCAACATATCAATGATGCCCGTAAATTATTTTAGCAAGATGTTTGGTATTTATGAGTATTGAAACCTGAAACATAGTCATGGGCGTATCCCAAATGTAATAGGAGGGTGGGTAAAGTTAATAACTTATTTCATAAGAAATTAAAAGTCGAGTCTTGCTACCTTTGGTAAGGTTATAAAAAAATAAGTTATAATTAATTCCTTGTTTTCCAAAATTTTAAGACCAAAAATAATCTCCTATATACACTACATAATATATTTTATCAAGAAATGTTCTATACAAAAAGTTAATTTTGTTTCCTTCTCTAAAGAAAAATTATTGTAGTTTTCTCTTGTTAAGGTAAAACTCGCTGACAAAATATACATTTTATTCTTTGTTCACTGTTTACTATATACCTACTAATTGATAATCAGCATAACCCATTAAGTATATTATGAAATAAAGACAGAAATATTTCCATCAAATTATTTAAACTAGCAAAGAAATTCTCAGATGCTTTAAACGAGATTTAAAAATGACATATTTTCATAAAAATATCTGCATAATACATGTATTTGGCTCCCAAAGCAATTTACAACTACACAATAATTATTATTAAGAAGCTTGATATAGTTATTGAATTGTTATCAGACAGTGTAGTTTCCACGGAGTAAATTATTGAACCTGAATACTAAGGTATAAATATGTGTTGTCTATATTAATCTTCGCAACTATTGATTAGATGATTCGAGTGCCAAGGAATTATCCCCCCATACCTTTGCCTCGATACACCCATGAACGTATTTCATACACCTACATTCATAAACATAATATCAGCTATTTATTTAATCCAACTTAATAATTCCTTAAAATTATATTTACCTGAGCAATTCAAAGCTAATGCATAAATGATTTCTAAAATAGAAATACTCCAGCATATGGATCACATTGTGATTACTGTCCTTGTCCTTCTTTCGTAAATGATCCAGGATCCGGACTTCCACTAAGGCCTGGTGATGGAACCGCTTCTTGTTTCGTATGATTTTGATTGCCACGTGTCTGTTGGTCATGTGGTCCAGGGCTCTGATCACTTGCCCGAAACTGCCTTTACCGATCACTTCTAGAATTTCGTATCTGTAGCATATGTGATCATGTAAAACCTGGAAAAGAGAAGCAAGATCGATATAACTCTATTCTAAAGGAAAACCGTTTAAGTAATTTGCAGGTCGGCACATAGAAACAATATCTATTTCTTTAAGATATTTTGTAGCTAAACCTGAGAAGGTGATGCAAGGTGTTTTTGGTAGGTAAAAGATATGTCAAAACAATGTTACAGGTTTTTGAATTGAATACCCTGCATACAATATACATTTTTCGCTCTGTTGATTCTAGACATATTTATCCCCATTTTAAGTCATTTTTCGAAATGTTACCAAGCTGATAAGCATTCCAACAGCTGCACTTAATGCTGTTGTACATAATAGCACAATTAGTATCTTAGTGTCCTATGTTCTATCTATTTTTTTTATAAGTTTTGCCTCATATCAAGTAAGCAATTAACAAAATCCCGGTTGAATTAGAAGTTTGGGTTAGTTTCAAATCACCGGAGTACGAAATATTAAGTAAAATCTTTTTTTTTGTTTCAGCTTGCTACAAATAAAGAAATTTCTCGTAAAAATAACACATTTATTATCATTTTTGCGTTTTATGTGATTTAAAGTGGATTTTGAACAAATAGCGTCTTGTCATGGGACAGTAGTTACCACACCGCACCAAAACTGCATCGAGATATCGATGAGACTTCAAATGCCCTGATGATGCAACACCCAAAACACATTACCAGTAGAAATATAACTAGAACAATAAAATTATCGAGATTTTCGGGAAATAAGCAACCATTCAAACTGTGTGTCTTTTTTGGTCTAACATGCATGAGAGAAGAGTTATCAACAATTATGGATATATTTTGATTGCACGAATTACCCGAAAGAATTTATACAAATATTCAGTTCAGTATAATTTAAAAATGTAGCATGAAAATAATGTTTTTATATATCGCCTACTTGAAACGTAAAGTCTGTAAAATTGACGTCACTAATTTAAAATATCTGTTAAACATTTATTTATAACATGGAGATTCTTATTTATGTTATAAAACTAAAAAGCAAAGTGTAATTTCCTTTACTAGACCGGTATTTATCTAGTAAAGGAAATATATATCTACTTTAATAATGTCAGAATATTTATATAATCACAAAAGAACAAAAAATCGATTAAACTAAGAATCAGTGAAGTGGAAGAGATTTGTTGCATCACGATTTCATAATTATTTATGACACCAACAAATCATACAAAATCGTGAACCGCACCGAAAACCAGATGATGGTGGGAATTTTTTCCATTGAAACAAAGTTTCAAGCAAGAAGCGTGTGTATTTTCTAGACAAAATGAGCGCTGTGGATTAATGAATTAGTTAACCGCTAAGATCGTTTAGGTTTCTTAGAAGAGCTTCAAGACAGAAGTATTCTCAAAAATAAATCAATATCGAGATACCTATTATTTGATGCTGTTTTTTTATATAACGTTGTTGTTGTAAATATTAATAAATATCAATGCTTTTCAGATTAAAGTCCGTGAAATTATTGGTTTTGGTATTTATACACCATTCTTAATATCAATGTTTTAAAACCGATTGAGAGTTCTAAAATAAAGCACTTAATCTGTCCCAACAATTTTATCACATTTGCATTTTCATTTATCAGCCGTATAATTTGTCCAGTTTTATTTGAAAGACATATGATGGATACTGGAAAATTATTCAATTTTATTCAATACGGTTTTCGAATGCCGCTTATTTTTCCAAATATTAATAATCGTAATGATCTACTTTGTTTTGAGATAAGCTACTTTTAATTTCTATACTATATGAAGGTTGTCAAATATTGTTTTAATCGAAGTGCGTTTTGAAAATATTGAGAACTAATAGACAAACGCAATATTAAATAAGGTATCATAAAATAAGCTACTCGGTGGCTATAATTTTTGAAACCAGAAAAAAATATTCGGAACAAAAGTTGTTCGATATTATTTGCTTTTACATATGCTTTTATTTTAATGTGTACGTGGTGTATCAGAAAAGCAAGGTTCATTCTAACTCTGTTTTTTTATATAGGTAATATACCAAATTTTGAAATAATGTTGAATTTTCTATTAAATTTTGTATATTTTTTATATATAAATTTTGTAATGATTTTGAACTTTCTATTAAATATTGTATATTTTTTATATAATAGATCATGCATTAAAACTTGACGGTTTTTGAATTATTGAAGGCTTCAGAATTATAAAATTCTATGATTTTTTTGATATAATTACTTACCTATTTTGATACCTGCTGTTCCTTGGAGATAAAATTGTGTTTTTAAAATGTCATTCATTGAAGTCCGATTTACTGATTCATATTTTACCAAATGAGCTATTCGATCGTTGAAAGATTGAAAGTGGCCGAGCTTTATTTGCCCAGTGATAATACGGCTACAAGAACACGAGAACAGTATAGGGAAAATATTCAGAATGGGCGGAAAGTACCATTTATACGAATTCAGTGCAAGAAACCGCATTTTTAGAGAATAAGAAAAGGATAAAATAAAGTTGCGAAATAAGAGACCTAATTATCTTGCTATGTTTTGAAGAAAATCAAAGAAAATCTAATGTATGGACTACGAAACAAGAGAGTTAGTTACGGAATAGTTCAGAGAAATTTAAATCGATACGGATACCACGATTTTAAAATTAGGCCAGCTCAACAATTGAACAACGAACAAAAAAAAAGACATGAATTGATTATAACAGGATGTTTTAATCAAGATCCAAATTATTTCAATAAAATCGTGTGGTTCGATGATTTGCTATTTACCACTGCTGATGGTATTTATAATAGGAGGTCATATTTGGTCCGATAAACAATCTGTTGAGCCAATTGGTTCTCAATGACGTTCCTCAAGACAAATTTTGTACCTTACATTTTGGAGCATAAGACTTAGGTCTGGTTTCAATCCGTGGCATTCAAAACGAGTTAAGATATCTGGAAAATGAAATTGGACACCGAATTTTAGAAGTTATCTAGACCTCCCTGCACATAAGTCTGCACTCGAGGATTAAGTTAAGGAGCTTCTAGAGCAAAATAAGTAACCCAAACTGATCTCAAATTCGCAAAGAATATTGTTATGAAAACAATTGACAAAAGAATAGAAGTTAGAAAAATAAAGCTAAGTTCCTGAGCAATAAAAACTTAATTGAACTTGAAAGAAGAAGCCATTCAATAAATAATGCGCCACTGGATCGATCGCATAAAAAGCAAAAGATAAATAAGTGTTGGTGCGTAATGTAGTTAACGCAGGTTGACGAATGCAGAAATTCGAAAAAACAGATTAGGTATACTATAGACCTATAGACGAACGAGTTTCATATTTCATCATCTTGCTAGTTTGGACTTGCTTATTAAGAAACAATCACTTCCTACATGAATTAATTACAGATTTACCTTAAATGACAGTTCGATATGGAATTTCTACGAAAAAACTCTCTAAATGCAGCACACCATGATAAAGACGATAGCTATGCCTCAACTGATACATCGTGGTTCAACGGCCTGGAGATACGAAACGAAATCCAGCATAAAGATGCTAAAAGAAACTGCAAACCTGCTAATAAGGATGGTCGCCGGCGCACCGTGGTTCGTCAGAAATGCCGACCTTCAGATGATTTTATAATCGAAAAAGCTAGGCTTGTATGCCAAGAAGCAGAGAACCATGCCGATGAAGATATTAGGCAAGCAGTAGATTATAATCCAGACAACCCAGGAAGACGCAGGTGGGCTAGACACAAAAGACCTAGGAGTCAAATTGTCTGATTGCACAAGAGACGATCAGTGCCAAGAAGAACAAAGGAGTGGAGATACATCCAATCTTGCATCTTACAACACATCTAGGACGCCACAACAATCAAGCGAGGCGTGATCTCAGTATTCACAAACGAGACACCACAATAGGAAGACCAGGACTTAATAAGAGCCAATCTCGGAAGTTTTCCCTCCGGCCTGCAGTGTAAACTCTGGAAGGATTAAAATTCAGGCCGGAACATCGCTGAGTTTTTAGTGGGTATGTCAGCGTTGCTGGTGAGTCCGACACTAATCCCTCAAGGGGGTACGGAAAAGAGAATTTTCTAAGAACAAAAAATATGTTTCTTCCCTCTTTCGAAAATGTTGAGAAAATATACTTTTCAGGATAAATGAAGAAGCATTTCAATGAATGTTTTTATTTTTTTTTTAGTTTTTTTTTTCAGAAAAACCCGTTACTTAAATCTAAGTCAAAAACTGTATTAGAAAATAATACAATACCGAAACAGAATTTTTGCACTCGACGCGCGTTTCGATAACCATGGAAACCATCATGAAGCTCTATAACAATTTTCCGTACGGATTTAGGAAATAGGAGAAAATCGAGGGAAATTTGAAGAAATACCTCTTCCAGTATGCA
Source organism: Pissodes strobi (assembly GCA_016904865.1). Taxonomy (NCBI): domain Eukaryota; kingdom Metazoa; phylum Arthropoda; class Insecta; order Coleoptera; family Curculionidae; genus Pissodes; species Pissodes strobi. The sequence goes on along the minus strand of MU182512.1, from coordinate 315,453 downwards.
TGTATGTCTAGGTAAATATATGCATATTTACACATTTAATTGCCTGAAATCTCATTGAAAATGGTTTGAAGCAGGAGAAGTGGGTTAGGACCAGAAATTGTCGACATTTCTTGGTGATTAGAGCAAGATTCTAGTGGATTTCATGGCGAATTTGAAGGTAAAATTTTACTTTTAACATACCGACGCGAAAGTAAGTAGATTTATTTGTCTGAAATTTCATTTAAAACGATTTGAAGATGGAAAAATAAGCCAAAAACCGAGAATTTGGACATTTTTCAAGCGATAAATAGGGGTTTACGCCAATTTTATGGACGATTCCGAGGTAAAATTTTACTTTAATCAACGAAATTTAATTTAAAATATAGAACACAAAAAAATAATATTATTTCATCATATTAATCTGTTGTTGAAGTTTTCACTCCTGTCGTGTGGTCTAAAGCACACATCGTTTTTTAATGTATTTTTACAACTAAAATACAACATTTACGATTGCCCAGTTCTAACAATGATATTACATATATCTTCAAGCGTGTGTCACTGGCGCACATACATTTTGGGGGTAATAAATACCAAGAGTACCTAAAAATTTCCGATCATTTTTCACTTTTTATAATTTCACGAGAATGAGTGATGCTTCATTTATCTTGGAGTTCCATGTATATCCTTACTGGGCAAAGGCTGGGATTTATTTCGGTTTTTATCAACCATGTTGAATCAGCCAGTTTTCGGTCATATCTGGCTTTTTTTTTGAAAAGATAGGGTTATATTGAATGCTACCGGTTTTTCCTCCAAGGTAGTCGTTTTCTTCTTTGAAAAAAGTTGCTTCTGCTCTTGCGCCTTCTTCTCTTCTCCAAGCACAGTTCTTACATCTAGGGCTGATATAAATTAAATTTGTTCGAAGGGATTTCTCCCTCAGCAATTTCTTCGTAACATTCCAAATAACTTTGACCGTGCATCCTTCATATTCTTCGCCGTTTCTCTTCCGCATATTGAAGGCCTAGCATTTTAAAATTGATGCAAGTTTGGATATTGGAGTATCTCGACCAAACGTTGCTGTTCTAGGATTTTACTGTGTTTTTGGTTCGGTTCTCACTATATTATCATCGATTCGCCTTCTAGAATTTCACCAAAGCGATTCATATTGACGACTTTTGACAAATACTTTTCAAAACTACGGACTTTGGCATTTCTTATTTACAATGCAAACAGAACACATCTTGTGCTGTCAAAATGAAATTATTGGCTAGAAAAGCGGAAATACCATGTTGCCTAAACAAGATACGTATTCAGCGAATTAAAATTAAAGCAAAGTGAAGCCAAGGGACATTTATTAATCCTTGGCTTCAGCAAAGCCTTTTAACCATCCTTTGTGGTATACCAACTGGGTTTTGTGTAGCTATGTCTTCATTTCAATATATATTCGAACGTAATATGTATTTGGGTAGATTAAGATGCTTTTGACGCAAACTAATTTTCAAGGTGCCCTCGTAATATGGTAGAAGTACCTCGTCATTTTTTTAAAGCCTATGGCCGAAATTCTTTAATTAAATTATTTTTATGAGAGTGCTTCAAAAGGAATAAAATGACACAAATAATACATAGATGCTACGGATGTATATGCAGAGTCTAATGGACTTTTCACATTGTCAGGCTACGTTTTATATTGCGGAGCGCGCGAGAATTGCTAAATTTCTTATCTCGCCAACGTATCAAAGACACGCTTTTGTCGTTATTATGTTAACTTCCATGACCATTACCGATAGGGTATAAGTACTTAGAATGAAATTAACAAAAGCTAGAGTAGCTGTGGTTCAAGTAAAATAATACTAATACTAGAAATAATTAGTACACTGCTTTTAGATGTTTCAAACATCATTTAATGAGGTATTTTTCTACATATGTTTGTTTCAGGGTGATGAGGCCTTTATCAAGAGTAGTTGTATACTAAAATCTGAATTGTTATACCCTACTACTAAACCGCCAGACGATATTTTGTTTTTATTACACTGTCAATTATGCAGGTGTTTAAAGAGGAGGTCATTTTGGTCGTTCGTATTTAAAACGTCTGTTTTTTGTGACTTTTGATTTTCTACTCCAAAAGGTTCAGCCTTTTGCTCTTTGATTCGGTGTGTAAAAGTTTGACATTATTCGTATCTATAAAATGGTTATTTTCTATACAATGTATTACTAAGCCCGAGTTTTTAATATTATGTAAAATCGATTTTTTGTGTTCTTTAATCCTAATATTTAAGTTTCGACCAGTTTGTCCTACGTATACAGCTTCAAAGTTCACACAATTTATTTTGTAAACACCAGATTTAGATTGCTTGTCAGTTTTGTCTTTATTGTTTATGAGTCTTCTCCCTAGATTATTCTTATTAACCTGAATTGTGTTACTGCCAATTTTATTTAATTTTTTTGAAACTTTATCCATAATTTTCAGAATATAATTGATAAATTTAAACGCCTCCTTTTCTAATTGTAATGTAGGGTTATAAAATTGTTTGGTTAAAATGTTCTTCTGTTTTCTCTTTATTAATTTCTTAATCAAAGCGATCTTATAACTGTTATTAATTGCAATCTGTTTGATAATGGATAATTCTTTTTGGAAACTCGCCGAGTCTAGGGGAAAGCTGAAAAGTCTATGGATGAGACTATGAAAAGCAGAAAGTTTTACTTGCCAAGATTGGTTAGAGTCATTGTGAATTATTGCATCTGTTGTTGTTGGTTTCCTATACGAAAAATAGCGGAGATATTTTAGCGGGTGATTCCTTGTTAAAAAATATGAAAACATGGGTTCGGAAATTCAGAGTTTTCAAGATACAGTGTGTCAAACTAAAAAAAAAATCGGTTTTTTATTAATATCTTAAATATCCTTCTACTTATTTTGCTGAGATTTTGTAGTGTTATCTGCAGTAATAAGGGGCTCATTTAGCCTTAATTACATTAAAAATATAAAGTCCAGTGGCGTCTCGGGGGGCGTCATACCGAATATTATTGACAAAAAAATGCGCGCCACTGACTTTTTTAAACATTTTATATTTTCGTACTAAGCAATAAAAAATACAACAGTTTGGTTTCTTGAATTGCTTTCGTATCTGACTTCGTTTTCGAGAAAAAAAAAATAAAAACCAGTTATTACATTTCCAAACTTTTTTTTTAAATCGGTTTTTTATTAATATCTTAAATATATATCCACTTGACCGATTCTGTTGAAATTTAGTAGTCTTGTTTGTAATAATATGGGGCTCATTTAGCCTTAATAAAAATAAAAATATGAAGTCCAGTGGCGTCTCGGAAGGCATCATACCGAATATTATTGACAAAAAAGTGTGCGCCACTAACCTTTTTGAACATTTTATATTTTTTTTGTATTAAGCATCTAAAAATACAACATTTTTGTTTCTTGAATTGTTTTCGTATCTTACTTCGTATTCGAGAAAAAAAAATAAAAACCAGTATATTACATTTCCAAACTTTCTTTTTTAAATATCGGTTCTTTATTAATATCCTAAATATCCATTGACCGATTCTGTTTAAATTTGATAGTCTTGTCTGTAATAATATGGGGTTAAATGAGAATAAAAATATGAAGTCCAGTGGCGTCTCAGCAGGCATCTTATCGAATATCATTGACAAAAAAGTGTGCGCCACTGACTTTTTCACAAAATTCTGTTTCGTTTTCGAGAAAAAAAAAAAAGACCAGTTTATTACATTTCCAAACTTTAAAAAAAAATTTGTTTTTTTATTAATATCTTAAATATCCATTGACCGATTCTGTTTAAATTACGTGTATAATTCTTTTCTAAGAGAACTGACGCGCAAATGTCAAACCTCCATGCAAACATCAAAGGCACTTGTGATTTTTTTTTTTAGCAAAAATTGATAAACCAATTTTGTCCAGTGACATGCAATAAAACGGTTTTTATTTTTTTTCTCGAAAACGAATTGAGATGGAAAAAAAATACAAGAGGCAAAGAAGTTGTATTTTTAGATGCTTAATCAAACAAAAAAAATTAAGTTACAAAAAAGGTAGTGGCGTAGTGGTAGTGGCTCTTAATACAACAAATAACATTGCCAAAATTCAACAGAATCGAGTAAATATTTTTTAAGACATTAATAATTAAATTTTAATTTTTTTTATTTAACATCCTGTATCTTGAAAACTCTGCTTTTCCGGACCCATGTTTATAGAGACTTTGTTTTATATTTTTTAACAAGGAATCACCCTCTAAAATATCTCCGTCTATTTTTCGAACACCCTGTATATATTAAATTTAAGCGAATCTCTTGCCTTTGTAATCTTTATGTTCAAAAAGTTTAAATGTTGTTAGATTCTTTTTCCATGGTAAATTGAATTCTATTGTTTAGGGAAGTTAAAAATGTTAAAAAGGTATCTAAGTTTCTGTTGGTTCCTGTAAATAATGTCTAACTTTGAAACAAAAAGCAAAAGGCTGAACCTTTTGGAGTACCTAGAAATCCAAAAGTCACAAAAAAAAGACCTTTTAAATACGAACGATCAAATGACCTGCGCTTTAAACACCTGCATAATTGACAGTGTAATAAAAACAAAATACCGTCAGACGGTTTAGTAGTAGGGTATAACAATTTATAGATTTATAGATTTTAGTATACAACTACTCTTGATAAAGGCCTCATCAAGCCGAAACATATGTAGAGAAAAATATATCATTAAATTATTTTGAAACATCTAAAAGCAGTGTACTAGTTACCCCTAGTATTATTATTCAACGATGTTTCACAAGGATCCTACTGCAGAAACTATTCATTGAATTAAAATAATACTTACTTCATACCGATGTTTAACATTTATTTTAATGGAATTTTGTTTATACGTTTATAAGAATAAAGTATATTTAGATATCAGCAAATTTACCTATCATATGACATTTTCATAAGTGTCGGTTAATATGACGCTGGACTGAAAACATTTCTAGAATGCAAAGCAATCCATGCTTAGGACGTGTTCAGACCAAACTGTAAAACTGACTGGATGAACATTGCAGCAAATAGAAATTGTGGAAATATTTACGAATACTAGACATACGACGATAGATACCACACTTGGAGCTGTTAATTACGACCATAATATGCTTATTAAACAAATTTTATAAACTCAAAAATAAAGAATGCGGATTTTCAAACAAATATTCATTCAGTGTCTGAAAAGCACAGTAAGATTGGCGAAACCGTTTTCAGACAAATTGATTTTCTGAGATGTAATGCATCCGTCTGCAGCGAGTCACGCGACTTTTATTAACCCGCAAAATTAAACTACGGTGACATGAAAACAAAGCTTTAAAGCTCATTACATAAATTTTAATACATATTACGTAAGGTAAAGTTTCCTGAAGTTTAGTGCTGTCGCTATTGTTCCAATTTTAATTCTTGCAGGAATAATAGAGATTCTACGTTGCCATAGTGCTTCCTTTTATTAGTCGCTATGGAACAAAGCACTAACGACATATTATTATATTTGAACTTTTTAGGTATCTTGAATATCATTTCACTAATTATGTGATACACTTATTTTAAACATAAAACTAGGCAATTTTTAGGTAACGACTAAAATCCGAATCATGTATACTTTGAAATAACAATTTATTATTTAACCTATCGATTGGCATCGCCCAATCTAAGCTGAAGTAATTATATGGGTGTGTCCAGTTAGCTCTGGCTACTTGTGCTGACTGATTTGGAGGACCTGTTCCACATTGTTCCAGTGTTTGATAGTAACTATCTTGCTCTTACCTCACGCATCTACTCATCCAATCCACTCATTTTCAATAAAACATAGCAGCAATTCAATTTTAAAAGCAAACTTAGGTCTTTGCTGATAACAAGCCCTCATGCTTGTGTCAAGTGTACTTATGAATGTTATCTACGACAAGCATCGCAAGGCGTTGATTTTTATTCCTAGTAATGATATTTAGTTTTTGCTGTATTTTAATTCGACGAGCGGTGTGTGAGCGAAGATGCTGATTGACACGGCTCTTGAATATCTGTAGGTTGTGAGTTCCACAGTGATGCAGGGTGCCAGACAAAGGCGTCCCTCTAAAGCGATGTTCTAGCTGTTTCCAAATGTACGGCGAACGGGTGCGATCTTGGCGTCTGTCGTGACTGTCTGACAGGCGTTGCTGGGGGCGGGATGAGGCGGGCCAAAACATCTGTCGTGAAAATATCTAAAAAATAAGGATATCTCGACCACATGTCTACGGTGTTCCAGACCATCCAGATCCCGGGTCAAATCCGGGTCGCCGACGAGACGCACAGCCCTCTCCTAAATGGAATCCAGCGGCTTTAGGGAGTGCTTAGGTGCCGCAACCTAAATGTGTGAGCAATATTCTAAGCACGGCTGTAGAGCAAGAGTACCTGCTGCGGTGTATATAGTTTTTGTTGCGAAATAGCGCACCAAGCTTTTGCGAGGCTGATTTTGCGATGTGGAGATGCCAGGACATATGGCTGTTGACCGAGACACCCAGCAGCCTGATTGACGAGGATAAAGAAATGGTCGATCCTTCCATAAAGATGTCAGAGCCCGCTGTATTAGCTTCCTTGGTAAACGTGGTAGCTTGTTTTTTTTTGCTGCATTGAACTGGACCAAATTCCTCTCGCCCCAAGTTCGAACTTTCTCCAGATCTTGACTAATTGCTGTAATCTATTTCTGTCTGCGGTGATAAGTCTCAGTCGCTGGTAAAGGTTTTTCTGATCTAAATTGAGAGAGATGGGTACTATCATCTGCGAAACTGTAAACAGGCTTTCTGGTTTCGGTCAGAAGGTTATTAATATAAATGAGGAACAGAGTTGGTGAAAGTATTGCGCCCTGAGGCACGCGTGCATTAACGGTGAATGTGTCTGAGATGTGTTCATCAACTGCAACGTGCAGACCGGTTCTTAAGGGAACTCGCAGCTGCAGAGAGACGCTGGCAATCCGAAGGAGGTCAGTTTGTTGAGCAATCCGTCATGACAAACTCTGTCGAATGCATTCGAAATATCCAACTCAATCGCTCGAAATTCTCCGTAGTTCTCAACTGCCCTACTCCATATATTATGAGTGACATAGGCCACTATATCTTTGCAAAAACCATATTGGTTATCGCTAATTATTATGTTGGTCTCCATGTATTGTTGAAGTCTCCATGATTTTGGAGGTTATTGGAAGCAAGGCACGTGGACGATAGTTTAAGGGCGTGGTTTTCTTGCCTTTTTTGGAACAGGTTGCTCTCGAGAGACACTTTCCAAGAAGATGAGTAAATCCCTTTTAGGTAAGACAGAGAAAAGGGCATGGAAAAAATAGGTGTTAGTTCGTTGGCCGGTATTCCGTCCGGTCCTCGTATGTAGTTCTTTGAAGATTTTGCGGATATCACGGTGATGAAACTTAACTTCTGCCGTGGTAGTGTTGATGTCGGACATGATGGGGAGAGCCTTGTCTGAGACTCTGAGGGGACGTTTAAGATAGAGTGCGATGAAAACACTTCGGCAAGCATGTTTGCGTTTGTGCTGATATTGTCCAGTAAAAACAGTTGTTGTGGAATTTAAAGCTTTAAAGGTTTGATCATTAGCGACGAGGTCAGCAAGACCTATAATTACGACGATGTGAAATTTGTCCATATATCAGTAATGATGGAAACATAATAATTGGACAAGTCAAGCAGCAGCGTACGAATACTGTCAAGACTGAGACAGTCCAAGGAAGTGGATCGAGTAATAGAACTCACTATATTATGATCGTAAGTCTCAGCACTAAGGGTATTAGTATAGCAGGTCTATTTAAAACTCTATGAGGAAGAGAAGTCTTGTCGTTCCTCGACGGTGTAAACGTTTTCAATGGACATGCTTCACAAACATCGGAGTATCTTATTTAAAACATTTGGAGTGTACGACCATTGCTGACATCATCGAAGATATAATATACTGATTAAATACTGAATTAAATACAGGTGATGGAGGCAGAATAACCCTCGAGCTTCAAGTGACTTCACCACATCCGCACATCCCAATACAAAGTAAAATAAAACGGCTAAGGTGCCGTCAGCAAATCTAACTTTGTTAATTATTTTTCCGTTCAATTGAGTTATCTTTTTAAATTGTCTTAACAAAATCCCATTAGTTTTATCTTACATTCTTTTGTTTTGCTTGTTAATGGTTAAGCAATTTACGATTTATCTAACAGTTTACATCATATCTCTACCTACACAAAACCTTAACCAATGCGAAAGTTTACTGAATAAGTTTTCAACTTTGGTAACTAGAAGAGCATTAGCGTTTTGAGTTCTTACTATTTTAAATATTTAGATTTCTGTTTTATGTAATTTTACCTCAAGGTAATTGTATATATTGTTAATAAAACTGTCTCTCTGTATTTGTATTCTAATACATTCTAATATATTCTATCTTTATTAAAATACCTAGTACTATATAGTGATATAATACACTTTGAATCAATGAACAACACAATAATCAAAATATTTCCATAGATATATTGGATAATATGTGTCATTGTAACGAGTTTTTATGGTAACGATAACGAATATTTTAATTTGATTGTATAAAAGTCCGCATATTAAAACTGGTTGGAAATCCGTTTTTTACCTTGAAGCAAAAAAAACCAAATCAAAAAACTAAATTTTGTCTTCTTAATTAACCAATTGTATCGCTAGCCAAAACGAGGCATTTGACGTCAGAAGCTATTATATTATTAGCTTTTTTTGTAATCTTGCATAATCCATAATCCTCATATGGAAGTAAACTAATCACGTTCAAAATAATAACATAAATCTTGACTTGTGTTATACTGTTCAGATAAACCTTTATATTAACACTTTAGATTAGAATATCGTGTCTGCCTATATTTATACAAATAGAGAGCTCCTAACATCAGATATGTCTGATTCTAATACTGTATTTTTGTGTCCTTTGTGTATTGTGGGTACCATTAGATTGTTTCCTGACACGTGAAGAGCAGCTTATTAGCATCAACGTAAACGTGCACAAAGAGCCCAATTGAAAGTAATGCTATATATTTAAACCAAAATTATATAATTCATAAGTCCTTACACGAATTTAAATTAACTGTAATGGTTAGTAATTCTCTAATTCCTTCGCTCAGGCTCCTCGCTTTATACGGAAGCAGGAAGACAAGCAACTACTAGCAAATAACACCATTTTGAATTTTTCCATTGATCGATGGTTCTAATAATGTGCACATAGCTGTAGTTTGACGCAGTTACCGCAGTTATGGTATTACTAAAGGCTTGTGGTGGTCTACAATTAAATTTTACATTATTAGGTAAGCCTGCTTAATGATCCATGGCGCGGCGAAGTTAGTTACGGTTAGATTTGTTAGATTTTTGAAGAAGATGATTGACAAAAATAGGAGTAATGAGGTTATTAACTTCATGGTTCTCCTCTTCTTGATGTTTCCTTCTAACCATTTCCCAGGTTTATTCTTTTTCATCTCCCCAATTAAAATGTGCCAATTAATCAAATACGATGTTAGGGTCTGATGTCTCTCTTATTATATGAATTCCGATGATATCGTTTACTCAGAAGGACATATACCAATAATTTTTTGATTGTAATTAAATTTCGTAAATCGATAGATAGATGATTATGCTCTAAAAAAACTGCAAATTCCATTGTTTTAACTTGCACCTCTGAAATTATTTTAACTCTTTCCGTACTGATGATGAGTATAGCCGACACCGAGGAATTGTGCTTGAGGAACGGCTGATGTGTATCGACGACGGTATGTTTACTGTCTTCGTGAATGCTTGTCGTGCAAGCGTGTACCTTCAGGCCTCTTAAAAGAGCAAAAAAATAAAAAAAAGATGATTGAAACTTTTGGATGACGAAAACATACCTAAGTGAAGATGAACCATTTATGGAGAGTTGTAGTGAGTATTCTCTCCATCCTGCAAGTGAAAGTGAGTAATGGGAAAGCCAAGAGGCAGATTTAGATCACGAATGTCAGGGCCAGAATAATGATGGGAAAATTTAAGGGATACTTCAGAGAATAATCAAAATATGGAAATAATTTGGGATCAGACAGAATTTATTTCTACAAAGGATGTGTTTGACGACAGAAGTAGTGGTTTAAAAAATGAAGCCTTTCAAACGAAACGCTAGAGGTAGTTATATCTTAAATTTGTTTACTGAAGATATAGTCGCTATCACTATAAGCAACAAAAAGAACAAGATGAAGAAAGATACTAACACATGAGTTTTTCGTTTTTATAGCCAAACAGTATTAATGTCTCACGTAAAACAAGAAGATTATAGGATCAACGATAATCTAGTTTCCACTCTTAGTTTAACTTTAAGGTGATTTTTCGATATCACTCCGTAAAGTTTTAGAGTTAATGCAATAGAACAGACTATCGCAACAGATATTAAAATTTCAAGAAATTCTGTCAGTATTATATATAATATTGTTTATCTTATCGTCACTTACACATGTGTTACTTATATGCAATAGTGGAAAGAATAATGTCAAAAAATGTAGCTGACTTTTTGTGACTAAAAACAAACATATAGACAAAACTCGACAATATCCTGCATCGATATTTTAAAAATTCCAACGAAATTGACGTAGGTTGACAGATACAGAATGACAAAACAGAATACAGCACGAATTGGCAAAAACGAAACACCTTCCTGAGTACCACCATTGTATTTCTTTTTATACAATGGTACCACCAACAAATACTAAGGAAAGTTTTAACTAGAAGCACCTCATGGAAGCAGTGATGAACTAACTAATCTAATTACAAAATCTGTGGTACAGGCGACTTAATAAACATACAATAAAAATAATGTACAGCAGTCAAGAAGCAAAATCCAAATAAGTAAATACATCTCGAAATCATTAAAAGCCCTATAGGAAAAAACAAACTAAGAACACGCTTGAGAAGATCAAGAATCTTATAGCAAACAATTTCAAAATTGTTGCAACATTTTATACAGAACTGAAATGAAGCAACAAAAGTTAGACAAAAAGTTAAAAAAGAAAAATAAACGGTTATTACTTTTCCTGAACATAGACGTAGCAGATGACAAGCTGGAAGATGACGATGCTCGTTTTACTTTTGTGATCAGCCAAGTTGCCAAAAGCACACTTTTTTATATAAAATATATTTAAAACTACATATAGAGACCTAAATTAAATTATATAAATGGTAAATAAAATGTCCCATGGTACGTCGAGTTTTTAATAACCTCTCAATTATCCTATGATTCTTATTTTCAAGAATTTTTGTTAATTCTTATAATAACAGAACAAAATATTTATGCACCCCTGTCAGTTCAATTAATCTACTGCTACCGTAGATGTGATATGATCTTAGATGAAATTCTTATGAAAATGGATGTTAGTTAGAATTGAAAAAAGATTTCTTATAAATAATATATTAGTGGATACCGAACAAATTAAGAACGCTCTTGGGGAAAATAGAACTATGAAAGTTCCGAGCCGGCAGAAAGGCTAACAAATGCAGATATAACATCTTACAGCTCAGAAATAAATAATAACAACTAATACAGAAGAGCTCTTTGAAATTGTTGAATAATTAATTTTATACAAAACTTAAGAATTAAAAATAATAAAAAAATGGTTCTTACTTCTCTTGGAAACGAGAGGAAACGCTGACAAAGGCACAAATTTATTTACATGAAATATATTTAAAAATACATATAGAAATGTAAATTAAATTACTAAATAATAAATTGCGTTTTTGATAGTCTCTCAATTTTTCTATGGGCACTTATATTCAAGATTTGTTCATAATTCTTATAACACGGGAAATATTTTATTAGAATAGAATATTTGACCATCCTGCCGGTTCAGATTATTTTCGATTTTAAGTAACACCTTAAAATAAAATGTGTTACAAATGCCAGTTATAGAATGGAAAAAGAACCACGCTATTTATTATTAAATTTCTAATTAGCGGATAATATTTATGAACAGAAATATGTATTTAAACTTTAACGTAGTTAAAATATTAAACCGCAAACTCGGTATGGTGAAATTGTAAATAAGTTCATTAAACAAGTATTAATTAAAAATACGTTTTGATGTAAGTATGGTATTGTTCATTAATAATGGCGAAACCTTCAAAAACTTTTTATGTACAGGGTGGCTCGAATTCGTATCTATGTATGGGGAACTCGAAAACCGTAAGAGATACAGTGGTGGTCAAATTAAAGCAAAATTGCGCATTTAGGTGCCCAGCAATAAGCCGTTTAGAAAGTTTTAAAATTCCGAGTATTTCCGGAGATATACGGAAAAAACGAAATTTTGAAAATTCGTTTTATTTTTTGCCTGGGCTTATTTGACAACGGATTTCAAATTGAATTGCACTTTTGCATTGCCACTTTTCCGCTCTATCTAATGATGGTATATAGTTTGAAATCCAACGTTTCGTCTTCAAGGGATCATCATCAACTTTCTTTTTTTAAATACGAACTTTAATTTTTTTTATCGTTTTTCAGATGGTATTGGCGTTATTAATATTATTATTATTTTTTAATTTTTATTATTTATTTTTTAATTATATATTTTGCTTTGGCGTAATTTAAAATAATTTAAGGTAGGTACTCTCGAAATTTTAATATTCTATAAAAATATTTTATTTTGTTTTTTGTGTTAAGTGGAAAATTGGACCGTGTTAAAAATAAAAAATCTTATGAGAATATGGCCATGAACTATTACTCAAACAAGTTGCTTACTTCAAAGATAAAATATTCCCAACTTTTCACCAATTAAAAAATTTATTTAATAGAGAACATCAATAATTTATAATCATACTACGTGATACTATAGGAACTTTAATGGAAAAACACCTATTGGAATTTTGCTTATAAATAAAATGCACTAAGCAACTTGTTTGAGTAATAGTTCATGGCGATATTTTCGTAAAAAAGAATTTTACTGTTTTTAATTTTTAATACGGGCTCCAATTTTCCACTTAATGCAAAAAACAAATAAAACACTTTTATAGTATCTACCAAATTTCAAAGTACCTACCTTAAATTATTTAAAATCAAGCCAAAGCAAAATATATAAAATAAAAATAATAAAATAATAAAAATAAAAAATAATAATAAAAAAATAAAAACATATACCCATATTAATAACGCCAATACCATCTGAAAAACGATAAAAAAAATTAAAGTTCGTATTTAAAAAACGAAAGTTGATGATGATCCCTTGAAGACGAAACGTCGGATTTCAAACTGGATATCATCATTGGATAGAGCGGAAAAAGTGGCAATGCAAAGATGCAATTAGATTTGAAATCCGTTTTTAAATAAGCCCAGGAAAAAAATAAAACGATTTTTCAAAATTGCGTTTTTTCCGGATAACTCCGTAAATACTCGGAATTTTAAAACTTTCAAAACAGCATATTGTCAGGCACTTAAATGCGCAATTTTACCTTAATTTGACCGACACTGTATCTCTGACGGTTTTCGAGTTCACCATACATAGACACGAATTCGAGCCACCCTGTACACACCAACGGCCAAAGTTCTGAATTTGGTCAGTTTTATGGATATCATCTTTGGCCTATGAGTACCAAGGTAAGCGCGCACGATCTAAAAATATTTTAAATCATTCCGATAATTTTGTTAAAATGTAACACCCCTTATATTCTAAAATTTGTTATTAAAAGTCCAAATTCATTTCTTTTCGAGATACTGACATGTGAACAACGTCATTTTCACTAATGTCTACAATAAATTAAAGAAAGAGGGTTTACATAATATATTTAAGCGGATACTAACACAACTAGAAATCATTCTGATTGAAATAAGTTTGATTTTGATATATTAATTGAATATTTTAAATGAAGCGAAATGAATTAATATGTCGATTAATTTGCCAGTCGCGAGCCGTTCAATTTTAACCATCCTCAATAGCAACAAACTAAAGTAGCATTTTTCTTTATAAGTTTAAGTGAGCCAATTTACCGACTGCAATCTGTTGCATTGTGGCATTAAGTGGTCGCTCAAGGCTCTATTTAATAAAGCTTCAGAGTTCAAGTCTCTTAAGAAATGCAATTTGAATTGCTTCAAGTTGGATTAAGTACTATTATAAAACTTAAGTATTATCTTTAAGAACTAAATAAGATGGTTTATGGTTAGTAGATGGTCATTTACTGTAAGCGAGATCTGTATATCTGAGGACTAATATCTACCGCTACGTTTTTATGAATATCGAACTTTTTAATCTTGATATTGCTATACTATACTTAGTATCAACATGTTCAAGCCATATTATGACGAAAGTGCAAGGAAAAAATTGGTGTTTAAATATTTTGCAGAAATTTACTGCTTACATGTTAACATAGAAAACGTTATTTTTCATTTAATTTAGTGAAAAATATTAGTTTGAATGATTATCTCAATTGTATAAACCAGCTTCCGATCACCGACTGTACCCCATGCGTTCCCGCAGAAATGTCCTCACAATTTTTGAATTACATGCTTATGGTGGCGTCATCGACGAAGAGACAGACGTCTGCGGTGTCCTAATGATTTGGATAGCCGATTTCGATGGAGCCAACAATGCAGTTGAGTGGCATAAAGCAAATAATGCCATTCTTAGAACTTCCCCCAAGAGATTACCAGCCAGACTTTTAATTACAAATATGTTTTCGCTTATCTTAGTTGCAAGGTTGTCGATGCAGAGGTGCCGTTTTAATATCGGGTCCAGGGAAATTCCAAGAAACTCCATCGCAGTCTCTGCCTCCATATCAGTTTCGCAGAATTTCATTCAAAGCACTCTGCTGATCTCCGCCTCATTTAAAGCTAGGCTATTCCCTTCAAACTAGCCTTTGACCACCGATTCCACCCCACGCCCCTCTGAAATGTCCTCACAATTTTTAAATTTCATGCATAAGGTAGCATCATCGACAAGCCGTGCCCTGATATTGCTAGTCGGTCGATTTAGAAGGGGTCAAAAATGCAGTTTATTAAATCATCAGCCGCTATAATTCACGTAGCAAATCTTAGTTAATTCTGACTAACGTCCTGTTTTATTATATTACAAGGTCGATCATTCCAGCTTGGTCTCTGAGGTGCGTCGAAGAGTGAATGAGTCACTGTGCAACAAGGACAGAGATTGGAAAGTTCGTTGAATTTATAGTCCGTGTACCAATTATTGGTAATGAATTTTCGATTAAGGTATTAAGTTTTACATAATAATTACGGGTTTAAAGGAAACGTTTTCTATAATCTCAAAATGAAGTCAATAAAACAAAATTTGTTTAATTTAGTTCCACATGTTTCGTTACATGGTACTAAAAAAAATTGGGTTTGGAACAGATTTAACAATGGGGACTTGTTGAGCTCCAATTTGCTATTTAACAAATTGTCTGAATTTTTACGCTTATTGATTTCAAGGGACTCCGGCATGCTAGTGATCTATGGTTTCCACGTTAAACAGGGTAAAATTTGTATTGCATTATATATGCACTTGAAAAGCATATATTGAATTGGCATTTGCACTAATATACATAAAACAAATGAATAATAATGAATCAACAATATATACCCAATAAATAGCGTATATAATAATTATAATTCCAAATCATATTTACAAACACATTTACCTAGAATTTACAAATTAACGTATTAGCTTTGGGCCGTATCATCTTCATTTAATCCCTCTATTCCAGACAAATTGCTCGCTTGTTGTTTCTTTGCTTTCTCTATCATTATCGTTTTCGCCCAAGTTAACAATAATCTGTTCTACAACTATATCTATTATTGGTTCTTTTGAAATAAATTTTTCTCAAACCGTTTAGCTCCCTCATATCGAAATTTCTATTTGTCGGATGAGGATTCTTTAAAGAAGTCATCACGATATTAAATGACCTGGTTAAAATTAAAATACATGTTTTTTTTGCTCACGTATTCCAGCCTAAATCAACTCAGTGGGATTCAGAACTAGATGATACGGAGGTTCGTCTGTTTCATATCTTTTTCCTTTGGTATATGGTTTTTTATTAGACTGTAAAGTTGTAACCCGTACCCGTAACAAATATTGCATTTTCACTTTGTTTGACAATGATGTTGGCCATTTTCCAGTTGTTTGTTATGGTATGGGTTGTCGCCAATTACCACCATACTTTATCGTTGCAAATTGGGAATGATGTTTCTTGGAAACCCACTTTTATTTATAAACTGTTCTTAATGTATTCTTACGATGAAACAAAGGGAAAATTAAAAGAGACATTCACTTTATCGAATTAAAACGATTGGAGAGTAAGGTAGCTCATAAAGATGGTAATATAAACAGTGCTCAACCGAAGATAAAAAATCGACGATCTTACTTCGCTATGTAAAGGGGATACTCCAGTTTCTTTATGCTCGGCACACACACAAAATGAAAATCCTATGCCACTCAACGAGCGGTGCGTGTGAGGATAAGATCGTGGACGTTGGACTTGAATCACTGTAGGTTGTAGTTTTCGGGAAATACGTTACTCGGAAGTCCATTCCAGAGCCAGGCAGTCCTCCAGATAAAGGAGTCCCGCAACAGCGACGTTCTAGGTGTTCGCAACTGAATCGTATGCTCATGAGCAGCTTGTGTTTGACGGGTGTTTCTGTTTGGCACAACTCTGGGCGGAATCATAAGTATGTATCGATAGTAAAGAGATAGGCCCGCCACTTTTCTTTGATGTTCAAGGCTATCAAGGTCTTTAGTCAACTCTGGGTCATCGACAAGACGGACTGCTCTCCTCTCTATGGAGTCCAATATCTTGAGCAAGTGTTTGGGTGCCGAGCTCCTTATATGGGAACAGAATTCCAGAGATGGTCTTATCTGTTATAAGGCTTTACGAATTCAAAAACTTTTACTACAATTTGCCTCACGAAAGTTAGTTTGTATTTGTAAAAGTGTAATTTTGTTTTGCTTTACTTGGTGTGTATTATAATTTTAAGTTTTCTAGTGTATACGCATGCTATCTAGTTAAAATACACCACCTTATTAATTCAAAGTATTTTATTGCCAACTGCTATTTGTAGAAAGTTGAAAGAAAAAAAATCACACCAATTGAAAAAAATCTGAAAAAATAATAATTTATTCAACACTTTCATACAAAATTAGTTTGCTGGAACAACATATGTGTATTAAAATTAAAAATTCACTTTTAACAGTTTTTCGGCATTTCCGAAAAACATTGCACCCATTTTCGTTTTTTCGCTCTACTGTAAAATTTATAAAATGTTACTTAGGGTGCTATGTGTGGAAGGTAACGATATCGTCTTTTTGAGATGATAGGTAAAAGTAAAACACAGAAGTGCCTTAGAGGAAAAGCATTAATTAAATTAGTTACTTACAAATTTAGTTGCATCAAACATATTTAAAATTACATGATATAGAAATGCAAGTTAATGATGAAAATGCAAATTATTAAATCCTTAGTGTTGTAATAAAAAGCCTATCCGGAAGATTTTTTCTGTCGACGTTGGATAAAACACATATAAAACACCGTGCGATTTGATATAACTTGTTTCGCCGCGTGATAACTGTTTAACTTACCTTGTTATAACTTCCACTTTCATCATCGTATCCACCATTTTGAGATCCCAAATGTTCTCCGTGGATTTTGCAGGCATTCAAGCCGAGGTACCAGATCTTTGAGTATTTTTCTACTTCAGTCTTTTCATACTCAGTTAGTCTACCACCGTAAAGACGCAGAGTCTCTGAAAAAAAAAACGTTGGAAGATGATTTACAATTTATAATTCAGCTAGGTAATTCGTTTATGATATGAATAATAAAAATTACACTTTTTAAAGCCTCTTTACATGGCTATGTATATCCCTTTAGCATAGCCAATCAAAAATTCAAAAATCAAATATATAGGGGAGCGACGCCTAATGGCGCTCAGCGGACAATCCGCTTACTCATTTTAAACCAAATCCATGCTTTAATCGGATCTGTGTCTAGCGCGCCATCTGTATTAAAGTAGTGCAAGCATATTGTGCACGCGGACAAATCTGTTTTGTATAGCGCTGTTAAAATTGGACCTCCTATTTCGATAAAGGTTTGTAAAATAATTTTTCATTATTTTTCAATAAACTAATTAGCCATAGTGCATGTTAGGCTTTCTGCTTGAAATATCTAATTGCGTTTTTTTAAAGATTGACTCTTTGAAGTCATGTCAATGTTTTTAGATTTTTTCGACCATTCGCGTAATTGCCTCAAGCTGAGCGCACTTACCAGAAATGCGCGGCATTGCCCGCTGGTTGCTTTATAATTACTCCTTTCTATTTTTTTGTTAATTTTTAGATGCCAAAAGCTCGTGTACGTAAAACCAATAAAGCCTCTTGAACAGAGGGGGCGATGAAAGGTGCAATTCAAGCTGTAGGGGAAGGGAGTAAAATTAGAGAGGCATTCTGTTCCATTTAAGTAGTAGTTTACGAGACCGCTTAAATAAAGGCTATTATGCCCCAAGCATGGGAAGAAACACCATTTTAGTGAAGAACAAGAAGTAGAAATTAAGGTACAACAATTAAGGCTTTCACTATCACGGATGTTTTATGGGCTAACATCCCTACAATTACGTTCAGCTGCCTATGAATATGCCGAGATCAACAAAATTCCGAATTCGTTCAATAAAATCAGTAAATGAGCGAGAAAGGATTGGTTACATGGGTTTATGGCTAGGAATCCTGAATTAAGTTTCAGGAAACCTTAAGCAACTTCGCTAAACAGAGTGACAGCTTTTAGCAAGATGGAAGTGGACAGATCTTTTTCGAAAATTTAGAAAAACTTATGACCACTCATAAATTTAACCCAGCAAAAATTTATAACAAGGTCTGGCTTTGATGTGTGTTACGACATGCCGTAAACCAGTGCGACTGTCGGACCCAAAGGACAAAAACGAGTTAGAGTAATTACAAGGCTGAAAGAGAGAAAACCCACAACAGTGTGTTGTGCAATGAGTACAGCAGGTACGTTCGTCCTCTGATGTTTATTTTCGCTCGACTTTGAATGGCTTCTGGCTTGGAACGAAACGGACCACCTGGTTCAATATACCAATGCTCCAAAAATGGTTCGATTAACGAGGATTTGTTCAGGCTCTGGCTAAGATATTTTATAAATTTTACAAACGTAAGCAAAGAAAATCCGGTTCTTTTTATCCTTGATAATCACGCCAGTCACTGCTAAACAACATTACATTTAAAATGTTAAGTATACCTCCTCGTACTTCACATCGAATTCAGAAAATCACCAACACTGAATTACCTGGATTATTCACTAAGGCATATCTTAAGGTATCTGCAGCACAGAAAGCACTAAAGGGATTTGAAACTGCTGGAATATTTCCAATGAACCCTAATGTATTTGGTGACCTAGATTACTCAGTAAGCGAACCTGATCAGTAATCCACAAACAATTTGGCGAATAGCAACAGAGATACTGTTCCTGAACCAGAAAGCATTCAACCCCTAGCTGGATGCTCTAGGGCTCAAACATAGACAGAACAAGAAAGTATTCAATGAATAGCTGGATGCTCTGGGATTCAAATAAATACAATTAGGCCTAAAAGGGTCGCTGGTTCTAATGTTTTGTTTTCACAATTTTCACGCAAACTCGTAAGATAATAGTAATCACAAGAGTTATAAAAAGAAAGAAACAGAGGTCAGAAATTCTAACATCAACTCCTAATAGAAAGCAACTTGAGATATTAGATAATTTAGAAAAGTCAGCAGGAAAAATAAATGGAAGTAAAAATTAAAACATGCAAAGCAGAAAAAGAGCCACCAAAAGAAAAGTTTTTGAAAGTGAGTCATCTGAAGATGATGAAAAGCCCATTGTTGATGACGATGAAATGGACGATATCGAGATGTCTGATAATGAACTTGGTGAGTAAAAAGCTATTTGGGACCGGTTGTCCGAAGTTGTAATTTTCTTATTTCTAATTTCATATGCAATAAAACAAAAAGAGCAATCATATCAAAAATGCATCATTTGCAATGAATTTGGGAGGAATGCGGTTTGGTTCAGATGTTCTTCATGTGGGCAGTGGGCCCATGCGCAGGAGTAGATCGACCACATGGATATATTTGCGATTTTTTCACACCTTAACTTGTGAAGAAAAAATTAAAATATTTAATTGTACTCGCCTGAACGCCATTACTCTACCGAGTCGAGCAATGTCGTTCATTGGATACCATAAAAAAATATAATTTCAGACTTGCATTTTGTTTTAAATACCAATTCATAAATAAATATAGTTACTATACATGCTATTCAAATGTTTTGTGAATATAGAATGAAAACAGTAGTTCTAGTTTCTAAAGAATGTGAGTTTATCTTTAGATGAGCGCCATTAGCCGTCCCTCCCCTACATTTCGCGATTAAATCTGCAAATACTGTTAATTTCACTGGTAATTAATAAATATATATTTTCGAAATAACACTAAAATTTCTTTAATAGATAATTAATTAGCCCTTTTATGTCCTCACCAAAAATATTATTTTCCCTTTTTACGCATTAAAATTGCACTTCTATGCTTTCACCGCTTTTATTTTCGTAAAATAAAATAAAAGGCATACATGATACGTATAAATTACTATTTGAGTATTGACATAAATATTAATTATCCAATTTAACTAATGATCGTTCAGTGTCTTTAATTTCGAATTGAATATTAGTTTAACATCAATTTATACAGTAAGTAGTCATATTCCAACACTCTAATACGAGTGTTTAAATTTAATTAAATAGTAATGTGAAAACGGATTTTATGTTTGTAAATTACCTTGTTTTCAAACCTCTTATTGATAAAGGTGCCTTTCATATTACATTGATGCTAAATTTGTATAAAAACATATCATTTATAATAGCCTTCTGCATGAATTTGATTACGCAATACCTATCAATAGTATCATTAGGAATAAATAAATGTTTGATATTAGCCTTATAAATATTTCTTATCGTGCCTATGTTTGCACTTTCACTGAATATACATACTCGTACTTATTTCGTAAATATTTCTAAATTAGAGATGTACCAACTAGTAGTCGACTAGTTGGTACGTCATCTTCTGATGGGACTTCAATCGCAGTGCGCTGATTTTCATCAACTATTCATTCAATTAACATAACGATAAATTAACCGTTACACAGTTTCGTAACTTATTCAGGAAAAAGTGAGATCTAAAAGAGTAAAAGTTCAATTTGCAAGACATTTAGAAATATGTTTTTTTTTTAATTTATGTAGATATGTATATTTTATATCTATCCTCGATTTCAAAACTGATTTGCAAATTCATTGAATCTCCTTACAAAATTGTTTATCCGATAGTAATGTGGAGGGTATTCAGAACTATTCAGATTGTATAAATGCTGTACTGTAATTTAAAGGAACACTATTTAATTATTACTAGAAATGATTTAGGAGATAAAAATGAAATTACCATTTTATATGCAGTTTTTACCTTGAAATTCCAAGTGCCAGGGGGAAAGTGTCCCTAACTGTAAATTTCTCATCGACAAAAAAAAATGTAAAAAAGAAGTTATAGCCTTAAAACTTAATTGGAAAATGTTTACCACACAGCTCGTAGTTTTTCTGTAACTCTTTAATAATAACAGGAACGACTTGCACAATCTTTATTATTTTCGTTAAAATTTACTTTACTTTGATGACAGTATCTTACACCACAAATAGTTGCGATGAAATATTTCGCCACACATTAAACATATTTTGGCGTGGATCCATGAAATTTCGATTCAATTCTAATAAGCTTAAGTTTCGTAAACCGCTTGCAAAATTGTGATAGAAATGTCGACATTAGCCCTGGCAAATTGGCAGATTTTAGAGGTATTTTAATTATTTTTCCAGTAAAATTACTCTAATGATGAGATCGGTACCATACAAACAACTAATTGGCAATATGTATAATGGGTTATAATATGCTTGATTAGAGCATTAAAGACAGTTATTTTAATCAATGATTTATCACACTTAACATCTTTACTTAATTGGAATTATGTGAAGAATTGAAATAATAATTGAGATGATTTCCCTCAGACGATTGCTAAAGAATCAAAGACTGATGATCAAGTTTACTGGTGAGAGCCATGTGTTACCTTTCTTGTATTAATTGATCATGGTAAAAGTATACGGTCCTTTGCTTGTTTGTGTCTAACTTTGCTTAATATATAAAACAATCACTGCATATAAGCATACCAACAAACTCAATACCTAAGACACTAAACTTGGTCAACCATTATACTTAAAGCATCAAAAAACAAATAATATTTATTATTTTTTGCCCTAACTTCCTATTGTTCGTGTTAACAACGCCTATAATTATTTGTAACGGTTTTTCGATCTCAAAATAATGAATTCGATTGTTCGGAATAATGCACCTTGTGCGTGTTTCTACTAAATTTGAGTTGAAATACATTACTTGAGAATTAGTGGCACCTAAAACAGGGCGAGATTGACAGTTTTTAAAATGTCATTTGAAATGAAAAAGGTCTAAAATTTTGTTTCTTCAAAATGTGACCTGTAATGTGGTTGTATAATGGAAATCATTTGATAAACTTACCCAGGAAATCAATAAGCCTTATTAATCTTCCATAACAATTTGTTCTTCGTTATTTCTGTCTACTTCACTGCCATTTCTGGTGCTTGCACGGTTTTCCCCGGTATAGCATTTAATCCTTGCTCCTTAAGTCCAACTTTTTCTGTATTATGATTAGTTTTATATATCTTTTCCCGCAATAGCTCATTTATTGAATCAATGATTTCTTAACATATCTTTATTAGGTGCTATATACGCTCTTTCATCTAGATTATAATCAAGAATTTCTTCTTCCTCTGCGACCTTATATAACAATTTGCACTTAGTAGTCGTTGTCTTCTTCATCGGCATTTTTAGTGCTATCGCTTTTCCCGGGTCTTTGTTTTTGCACTTAACTCTTTCTGTATTATTATTAGTTTCATAACCATTTTACCGCAATAGCTCATATAATGAATTATTGACTTCTCAAAAAATCTTTATTAGGTGCCATGTACGCTACTTCATCTGGACAATTATCAACAATTTCTCCTTACTCTACGGCCTCTTCCATAATAATTTGCCTATCGTTGTTGATGACTTCTTCATCAACATTGGTGATGTTTATACGTTTTCCCCCCGTATGACATTTATTCTTTGCGTCTAACCTGTTCTGTATTATCATTAGTTTAGTAACGTTTAACCGCAGTAGGTCATTTAACGAATTATTGACTTATTAACAAATATTTATTAGATGCTATGCACGCAATTTTTCCTTCCTCTGTGGCCTCTTTCATAACAATTTGCTCATCGTTGTCGATGTATTCTTCATCAACATTTCTGGTGCTTACGCTTTTCGCCAGTATAACTTTGTTTGTTGTTTGTTTTTTTTACATTTGTTTTTTTATCTGAAATATTAATAGTTTTATATATATCCTTTCCTACAATAGCTTTTTAATGCACTAAAACGGAGTTTTATCCACAATACCGAAACAGAATTATTGCACTCGACGCGCGTTTCGCTAACCATGTTAGCATCACCAGGAGATGATTAAAACTAAATTTAAAACTCTACCTAACTCGCTTTTATACTAAATGTTTGCTTAGTCAAGCGGAAGGAAACCCACTAGTCACGCTCGATCAACCAATACAATGAACTATACGGAATAGTTCATTTAAACTATTCTTACATTTAATAATTTCCATACTTTCATATGCGTCTAATAATCTCATATCAGTTATATTATGAATTAATTTTAAATGTTTAATTGTTATTCTATGATTATTATCAAAAGCATGCTCGGCAACACTTGATTTTTCTGTTCTACCATACTTTAAATGAGCTATGTGTTCCTTGAATCTTGTTTGTATAGATCTTCTAGTTTGCCCAACATATTTTTGCATCCAATTTGATATATTCCACTTCTCTCTAATATTTTAATTTTATCCTTTGGACCACCTAATAATTTCTTAATGTTAAACTGAGTTTGGTATACTAATTTTAAACCTACTTCCTTAAAGACTTTTTGGAGTCCTCTAGTATACTGAGGATTATATGGTATCGAGACATATTTTGTATTCTCATCCTGATTGACGAAAGAAGTGGAACCATGAATGGTCTTTCTAAAGAAATGCCTATTAATTAGTCTAGTTATTAAGCCATTAACTTTCGCTATATTCTTAATTGTCTCCTTTTCATTATTAAATCTTTCTCTGCTGAGAGGAAAGTTAACCATATGGTGTACCAAAAAATGAAAGCTGGCCATTTTTTGTTGGTAGCAGTGGAAGGAGTCATTAGGAATATATCGGTTAGTAGCATGCTTTTGATAATAATCATAGAATAACAATTAAAAATTAATTCATAATATAACTGATAGGAGATTTCAGCTTCGTTAGGGTCACTAGACTGGCACTTGTGCTATTTACATCCTGGAGCCAGAGCCGAAGAGGCTCTACATAACCAATTCAAAACGATAGTGGAGAGAAACCCAAACATTTGTAACGAAAAATATAATAGGAGATTATTAGACGCATATGAAAGTATGGAAATTATTAAATGTAAGAATAGTTTAAATAGAGGCCTATTCCGTATAGTTCATTGTATTGGTTGATCGAGCGTGACTAGTGGGTTTCCAGGATTGGTCCCTTTGGTTCCGCTTAATTAAGCAAACATTTAGTATCTATAAAAGCGAGATAGGTAGAGTTTTAAATTTAGTTTTAATCATCTTCTGATGACGCTAACATGATTAGCGAAACGCGCGTCGAGTGCAATAATTCTGTTTCAGTACTGTGGATAAAATTCCGTTTTAGTGCATGTTGCCGAAGGTTCCTAACTCCAACATAGCTTTTTTTTATGAATCATTGACATCTTTACAAATCCTTGTTAGGTGCTATGTACGCTACTTCATCTAGACTATTATCAACATTTCTTCTTTTTCTACGGCCTCTTCCATAACAATTTGTCCTCCGTTTTCGTGTTCATCGGCAGTTTTGGTGCTTGTATGCTTTTCTCCGGTATAACATTTGGTCTTTGCTTTTTTGCATCTAACCCTTTCTGTTTTATTATTAGTTCCACAATATCTTTTTCCCTGCAATAGCTCATTTAATAATTAATTGACTTTTTCACACATTTTTGTTACGTGCTATGTTGTTTCTTCATCAATAGTTTTATCATTTCTCGGTTGCCTCTTCCACAACAGTTTGCCCTTCGCTGTCATTGTCGTCTTCATTGGCATTTCCGGTGCTTACGCTTTTTCCCGGTATAACATTTAGTGATTGCTTCTTGGTCTAACCCTTTAAGTATTATTATTAATTTCATATAACTTTTTCAGCAATAGCTCACTTATTGAATCATTGACTTTCTATTCTGCGTTACTATCCTTTAGATCAGGAATTTTATTTAAAACTTTGTGATGATTCATAGGGCATATATCACTTTCGTAAGAACCAGTGATTAGATTTATTTTTACACCGGATTCTTTACTTTGAGCCTGAGTGTCAATTTTCTCTATTGCGGATTTCAATATTGGCGGAAAAACGCCTTCAAAGTTTGTAAGTCGACAAAATACTTCGCTACCATTCACGGTAGCAACTTGAACGGTTTAAAAATGCTACATGGAGGGGATTGCAAATGAGGGTAGAATGTGGCACTAGAAATACAAATGATATATAGTTTTCTTCACACTGGGGCAGAACCCAATCGCTAAAATGAGGTGTCAAGTTGTCGCCAATGAGTACTTTTCTGTCCTCCAAATGCTTGGGCAGAAATTACGGGGAGAGCCAATCTTCAAACGTCATAGCATTCATCCAACCATGAGAAGTTGTGTTGAAACGGCAACTTTGCGAGCAAAGAGGTTTGGTGCAGCATGGATATCCGCTAATTCCGCCTAAATTTCATGTATTGTAAATATCTTATATATCCCGTATGGTGATAGAAACGTTTCGTCGGCAGATCCACATATTATTATTCATATGCAGCTCTTTGAATGACTGACGATTTTCGGGACACTTCACCCCTCTTCTATAGACAAGTCTTTTTTCTGATCCCGGGGTGATCGCCAACATTGGTTTCGTTAAAATTAAATAAATTGATGGGAGGGACATCGTTTAAAGTTTCTTTGAAGTTATTAAAATAAGTTGTTAAAGTGTCTCTAGAAACATTTGCTCGAGCTTTTTTTAAATATTTCCACGTTGTTAGGCTTGATCCGTATAGCGATCCAGTAAGCTTACAGTTCAGTCTTTTCCAGGTAGAATGTTTGAAATTATAATTACCAAGATACTTCTTCGCAATCATTCTAGTCTCCAAGAGAACAAGAGGCATTCTCGAATCTGCACTTCTCAAAGCAGTTAATTATAGCCATTTCTTCCCAGTGTGTGAAAGCTTTACAGTCCAGGATTTTTCAGGTAGAATATTTGGAAACTTATTTAACTTCCTAAAATATTGTTAAGGGTTCTGAAAAATAAACAGGAATTTTTCCGTTTAAAAGAGATGATTTTTAATGCCTTTGACATTGTTGCTTCTTTTGTGACCGATGATGGTGCATATCCAGATACAGAAGTGAATATTGTCCCTGTTCAATCGGACAATAGAGAAGTTTTTTAGGGTGAAAATGAACCTGTTGGTAATGGCGTAGGACATATAAGTGTTGATGACGTTGCTTCTATCTCGACTTCAGTTCATTTAAATTAAAATCTAGATAACCTGACTGTTCTACAGTGTGTCCTACTTTAGATGACTCTTATATAATATCTCTGTTAACAGTGGTCCAATTTGTATAAAATTTTGGTTGAAGGTACCAACTCATCAGGTGATTGCGCTGTAGAAAGAAAATATAATTGCCACCAGTGACGTCCGTCACTATTATAAGAATATTTATTATATACTTATTTAATAATTGTAATTAGCATTATTTTCATATAACTGGCCTACTTGGCATTAGTTAATCCCAGAAAAGATAAGGGTTTTATAAATATCCTACTTTCATTAACGGAGCTATAATATGGGAGTCATGAAAAGTGAGATACACTGTATATATCCTAAGTCATCAACGTCTACCGCATTTTAATAAGCGTCGCAAAACAGTAATACTAACGGATACGCCGGAGAAGGAAGCTTTAATATGAGGAAAACGTCAAAGTAGCAACAAATAAAAAAAAGTAACGTAAAAAGCTCTATTGCGAGAAGAAAAGTACTTGATTTTCCAGAGAGGAATTCACTACCGGCAAAACCAACGAAAAATTTATTATACCAAGAAAAGTCATCAACTATCGAAGATATTTCATCGACTAAATCATCAAACTGTTTTTGTTTAGTGTGTTGCGAAGTCTTTTCCGAGAGCGTGGCAGATGGTGGCTGGATTCAGTACTATTCTTACAAATCTTTGGCACATCAGAAATGTATTCTGTTTTTTGGCACTTTTTATGCGTGCCTTAATTATGACGGTAACGACGATTAAATCAGTTATTTTAATAATCTTTCGCAAAACTTTAAATTCAAGTTGCATATAGTTTTGTTTAGATATACTCCTTCCTAACACCAAACTTTTTATAAATAAAAACCATCATTAAAGCTAGCTATAGTCATTATTTTGTAGAATAGTCCCATTCTAAATTGTGTGCACTTTTAGCTTCATTTTCAACCTCCAGCAAGTTGGCTGATTTCTACAAATATCTTGTATTAAGATCATTACGTGCTATATACCTATATATATATA
>MU182512.1:269201-281623 GCA_016904865.1 Pissodes strobi | reverse complement strand
TAGTCGCACGGCATCGCCACTGATTCGCGTTCGCGTTCGCTGCAAATCGCTCACGTAGGACCGGGCGTAAGTTCGTTCAGTTTCTGCCGCGTTTTTGCCACACTGACCGTAACTTATAAGAATATCTACTTGCTCGCTTTTGGTTAACACAATTATTGAAACTCGAATTAAACCACGACATTTTGTTCCACGGCATACGTGATGAATTTGGCGTATTTTAATTAATACAGTATTTATAATGTAATAGCAAAAATAATGATTTCTAAAAAAGTAGGCGAAACATTTCGACAATGTGATACATCACTAGACTCGTTTTAAAAAAATGCATCTAATGACGTTATGAAAGTGTGGTAGTTCCATTTAAAGTTTTCGAGTAATATTAAAAAAATCGAATTGGTTAACTTTAATGTCTTAAATAAAACAAATAAATAAGTAAAACATCGTCTATGTATTTTTCTGCAATTGTTTATGACCTGAGAAGTGATTTTAAGTTGGTCATGGCACGCTAGATCAAGGCGTTCGACACAGTGCCTCATAAACAACTACTTAATGTTCTAGAACATTATGGAGTCAGGGGCGCTGTGTTGAGCGTCTTCGAGAACTATCTTTCGAACCGATGCCAACATACTAGGATGAACAATACCACTAGTTCCCCAGAAATAATAAAAACAGGTGTGCCCCAAGGGACCATATTGGGCCCCATTTTGTTTATAACGTATATAAACTCACTCTTGGGTATGGAACTTGAGGGTGATGCTGTGTCATATGCTGATGACACAGCCTTGATTTTTAAGGGTAAAACATGGGATGAAACTAGACAAAAAGTTGTAACTGGGTTTAATTTTGTTAAAAATTGGCTGGATAGTTTTAAACTTTCATTGAACTTGCAAAAGACAAACTATGTTGCATTTTCCCCAATTAATAAAAACAGACCAGACTTCGACAGAATTTTTATTAATGAATGTGATTCAATTCACTCTTGTGAGAAAACTAAATTTTATGTGGAACTACGAATTGTGGTACGGGAGACAGTAATTTAATTAATTATTATACTAATAGATTATACAGCATAATTCGGTTTAGGAATTTAGATCGAGGGTTTCTCTGCCGTACTCTTTCCCCTCGTGAATTCCAGGCTGAGTCCGGCACGCTTTTCTTTAATAAATTAGGCGTATTAGAAATATGTGGTTTCATTTACATGACGCACCTTTCCCTCAAGTTTCCCTAATGGTGTTCCGTTGAAGCGCATAATGAGTGAGTAAAATTGTGCAAGATATAATAATAACACAACGTAGAGCTTGGTTTTCTTTTTAATCTATTTTGACGATCAGTGGTAAAATAGAGGCAAAACACAGTTTTACTTATCTGATTCAACTATTTTGAATCGACCCGGGTACGTTATACTACAACATTTTAGAGTAATAATTATTTATACATTCTTTGTGTATCGTAACGCAATTATTGCGCGTAAGCCATGTAAGTATTATTTTTACTAACTTTATGAGCATGCACTTGAACCGTTTATCTCAGTACTTTAAATCGATTTCATCCTGGAAATAAACTCAACTAATCTCCATAATGTACAAATAAAATATCGTGTCTACATCGCAATATATAGATTGATACTTACTGTGCTAGCATATTTAATATCTTTATTAATCTATTTTAAGGTTAACGGCTTAACGGTATGTCAACAAAGAAAAAAACAGCAAAATAAAATGACTCATTCTAACTAGACGAAGCTGGAAAGCTGCGAATAATCTCGAGGATCTGCAATTTGAACTTTCCTTAAAGGTCCGCATCATGTAAAGGTCATAACCAGTGACAAACTTTTTGTCTGCATGCAGTAATTCAAGTTAAATGTTAAACTATAAGCAGGGAAAAGCCGAGGAAGATAATATAAAATATCATCAAAGGAAAAGTTTTGAGCTTTGAATTAATAAAGTGTGTTATGCATGATTAAATCAACTGTGAAGAGGCATGTAATGACTGTTCTAAAATTCGACTTAAGGAATTAACTTGGTAGATTCAAGCTTAAACTGCGATTAGTAGGTAGGTAACTGCTACATACTTTTAAGGTTATAATTATTGCTAAATACTTAAATCTTGTGCCTGGGGTACCGTATTTCACACTGCTTAAGTAATGTTCCAAGGCCAACTTTACATAACGTCGCATGATAACTAGTATATATTTTTTTTTATAGAGTTATTAAGTTTATATATTTTTATAAACATGATTGCATGGAGTCTTTCAATATAAAGTACCCAACAGCTATATTTGCAAAAGAACTATTTCCAGGGCATATTCCTTGTACATCCTTCATGTTTTGTTTCTTTCCTTCTAATAAATGTAGAAACTTATTTTGAGTTCACATAATATATGTTTGCGACTTTCTGGTTTAAGTTCGTGTATTGAAAACCACCAGCCCGATTGACTTATCGGCAAATAAATGTTTGAAAGATTTTTCATATAAATTCAAATGTCAGACATATCATGTAATGTAATTTGATCTGTGGTCAAATTATGATATACAATGCAAAACTTATCAGAGAGGAAGTATTCAATCATTATATTTGCGGTGTAACTAGAACCTTGATGGCCGTCTACGACATTCCTGACTTTTTTATTTTCTGGCTTCAACGTTTTCTCGGCTTCCCTCTTCTCACTTTCGATTCCATACCATAACAATTATTATTGTTATTATCGATCTCTTCTATTAGTGAAATTTGAACGCTCATTTTGTTGCCAAGACATTCACTTCTAATACATTGAGTATTATGCCCTTTTAATCCTTCATTCGTGGTACAAGTTTTGGCCATACGTGACTGTACTTCTATGTGGGTGATAAATATACACTTTAATTTGTAGCTGTATCACTCCACAGCACTGGATGTAATCGTTTGACGATCTTCATATTTTCTTTTGGCAGCCTTGTCATGTCTTACGTTACAATTAAACGACATATCGAGCTTCTGTGTTCTTTTCTGTCTATTTATATGCTACACTAAAGGGAGATCCGATGGCAAAATCGATTTTGATAAACATTTCTTGAGATTTTTTATAGTTCTAGCAGCATAGTGCGATTTACCATCTTGCCGATGATTTACAGCAACAATACTTCATACGGAGGCTTCTTTTTGAGTTTCGTTCGAGAAGTGTACCTGTGGCACACACACTAAAGGGAGATTCTATGGCACTCGACGAGCGGTGTGTGCGAAGATATTGATTCACACGGTTATTGAACAGTTGTAGGTTATAATTAGTGGAAAACAGATGTCCTGGGAAGTGGGAAGTTCCACAGTAATGCAGTGCAGGAGTCCTTGTAAAGCGACGTTCTGGGTGTTTCCACTTGTACAACGAACGGGTGCGCTCAGACAGTCGTCTGCTGCGACTGTCTGACAGGCGTTGATGGGGGCGGGATGATGCGGGCCAAATACTGGGAACATATGCCGTGAGAATATCTGTAAAACAGGCATATTTCGGCCACATGTCTGCGGTGTTCTAGATCATCCAGATCTCGGGTCAGCTCCGGGTCACCGAAGAGACATACAGCTCTCTTCTGAATGGTATCCAGCAGCTTTAGGGTGTGTGTTAGGTGCGGCACCCCAAATGTGGCAGCAATATTCTAGTTATTTGCGCTTTGAAATGCAAGACCAGCTGCTGCGCTAATACAGTTTTTTGGTTGCGAAATAGCGCACCAAGCTTCTGCGAGGCTGATTTTGCTATGTCAGCAACATGGCCTTGCCAGTACATATTGCTGTTGACCGAGACACCCAGTAGTCCGATTGACGAGGATGAAGGAGTGGTCGATCCTGGCATAATGATATCAGGGCCCGCTGTATTGGCTTTCTCGGTAAACTTGACTGCTTGGATTTTTGATGCATTGCACTGGACCAAATTACTGTCGCCCCAGGGTCTAACTCTCTCCAGATTTTGATTAATTGTTGTAATCTGCTCCTGCCTGCGGTGATAAGTCTCAGTCGCTGGTACAGGTTTTTCTGATCTAAGTTGGGAGACAAGGGTACTACCATCTGCGAAACTGTAAACAGGATTATTGGTTTCGGTCAGCAGGTCATTAATATAGAAAAGGAACAGAGTTGTTGAAAGTATTGCGCCCTATGGCACGCCCGCGTTAATGGTGAATGTGTCCGAGATGCGTCCATCAACTGCAACGTGCAGAGATCGGTTCTTAAGGAAACTGGCAAGCCAGCTGCAGGGAGAGGCTGGCAGTCCGAAAGATGGCAGTTTGTTGAGCAATACGTCACGCCAAACTCTGTCAAATGACTTCGAAATATCCAACGCAATCGCTCGAGATTCTCCGTAGTCCTCAATTGCCTTACTCCACATATGAGTGACATAGGCCAATATATCTCCAGTCGATCTTTGTTTGCGGAAGCCATATTGGTTATCGCTAATTATTCTGTTGGTCTCGAGGTACTTGACTAGTTGCGGATTGACTACACGTTTATGACTTTGGAGAATATTGGAAGCATGACAATAATTACGTGATAGTTTAAGGGTGTGGTTTTCTTGCTTTTTTTCGAACAAGTTGTACTTGAACGACTTTCCAAGAAGAAGTCTAAATCCCTTTTCGGTAAGACAGAGGGAAAAGTCTGGAAAATATGGTTGTTAGGTCATTGGCGGAGTTCTATAAGACGATGTCAGGTATTCCATCCGGCCTTGATGCCTTTTGTGCAAAATTCTCAAAGAGCTTAACTTCTGTCTTGGTAGTGTTGATGTTGGATATGTCTTGCCATGGGGGACGTTTAAGGTGGAGTGCTATGAAAACATTTCGGTGGGCATGTTTGCTTTTTTCCTTAGCTGTAGTCGCCGTGACGCCGCGATCGTCTGCCAAAGGTGGAGGAGACGTTTTTGTAAAGTTATTACCTACCGCCTTTGCTACCGACTAGAATTTTCTGGAGCCACTGGGGCATTGCAAAAGTTTATTCCTGGTTCCTTGATTGTATTTGTCCTTAGCTTCGCCAGTCACACGTTTGCATTCATTTATCGCTTCGGTAAAATAACTGCGACTTTCAGCAATCTGATTTTGCTGCCGACGCCGACGGGTCGACAGTGTAAAAGCAGACGTCGAACCAAGTTAAATCTAGGTAGAACTCTTTCAGATCCTCCCAGTTTGCACAATTGTAATGCCAGATTTTACGAGGGAATGGTGGATCCTTCTGTACGAGCGGCAATTCACAAATCGTTGTAATAAGTTTGCAGCCGGAAGTACCTAATGACAGACCAACTGTAATTGTGTACTGGTCAGGATTTGTGGTAAGAAAAATATTCAACAGGGCAGCAAATTCACCCCTCTCTGAGATCAAAGTTGGTTCGTCTACAAGTTGAGTAAGCCCGCAGCTCTACCTTCAATTAAATCAGTTTTCTAAATATGCAAGCCGTCTTAGTAAAAACATTTGGTACAACTAGCGTACACTTCTAATTTCCTGGTTGTCAAATAAAATATCGTCATAAATACCAAAGCAGTCGCATCCAAATCGGGAGTAAGCAGAAGTAAACTTGCGAATATTAAATATTACGTATCTATTTAATCTTCTCCACGCTGTCTTATGTAGAATACAAAAGTAGTTTTTATAAAAGTTCTCCATCGCATCTCTGATTCCCTAGCTACGTTTTCTTCTTTTTTCTTCTCTTCTCAGTTTTCCATTCTTTGAGGAAATTTAGAATACCCATTCTGTCTCTAATATCTTCAGTTTATGATTTCTTAACTTATCGAATATCGTGTTTTTACAGCATATTTTACAGTGCATTACACATGTAGTTCACATCGTCCCAGTAAAGTATTTGTCACACCTAGTGTAAATGTGCCTGATATGGAACCAACACCTCTCCTCATCATCATAGTGGTTTTAGGCGTTAGTCAGCGCATCATATTATTATAACGACTATACACAGAGTTTTATTGAAAAATTTTCTATTTTGGCATTTTAGTATAAGTAGACATTATGTAAGTAAAGGTAATATGAATTCACGCTTTAAGTCTCATGATTTTTAGGCTGCTCTCTTTAGGCCATATTCCATTTTCAGCTGCTGAGCTGATTTTACTAAAAGATGCCTTTTCAATGTTACCAGTAGGATATTTAATTTTGCCCTGGTTATATCTGCACACCTTTCATCATTTTTAGTGGCGCATGCTTTGCATGTGTCATCTGCACGTCATCAAAAATAAAATAAATATCTCCATATGATGTCTTGATCAATTTCTTCCTGACCATTGAGCCAATTAAGTTAAGAATAAATTCAAGCATTGAATGAATCATTCAAGCAACTTAATTAAAATGATTAGGAAGATGATAGATTTTCCACATGGGTTCTAAAATTTACCTTAGAGAAAAAATGAAAACATTTCTAAATAATTCAGAATGTGAATATTTGTCATTGTTCTCCTTCTAAATAGATAATTTATGATGAGTTGATCATTATATTTTCAGATTGGATGACGAATTTTCTAAAGTACTAATAAACTGTGCTTCAATAATTATTGGACATAGCTAGTCCACAATTTCGGCCATAATTCCCATTAAGGAGTTGCGTAACCACAATAGACAAACATATTTGGTTGTATCTGAGATTAAACGGAGATGAACATCACCGTCTAAAGATTATCTTTGGACGGTGTCAATACTATTAAAAGATAAATTATGAGCGAAACGCATACAAATGTATGAAATAAGCTAGGTTATGCCGTTCCTTGGCGAAAAATATACCCGCCCTTTAAGATTGATAAACTAGAGAAGGTTGGCTGCTTCCCATGTGCCCCGCGGTCCTCACCCACACGGATATTTAAAAACATTATAGTTGTTTTGGTGCTTTGAATATTCAGAAACTTGATAATTATTATATTTTTTGTTTGATCCTAAAGAAAATCCAATAAATTGAGAATTAAAGCAGACACCAAGTGCCTGTTTTGCAAATAATTTTTTAGTGTAGTTTTTTTAATGATTTTTTTTTATTAAATGAGGTAGGAAAAACTTAAAATTATTTTTAAATGTAAGCAAGTCTGGTAGGAATAATAATATTTAACCTAATATTATAGAGAAGTTGTCAAAGTTAGTACGCACAAATTATAAAATTAAGGGTCTTTTAATACAATTTTATTCTCCGTAATTTTGAAATAGAATGTCGAGCTCTGAGTGCTACAAGAAAATTACCATTTACCAATTACAATCTGGAATTGTATCGAGCCGAAAACAAAATCCGCCTCGCCGATCTCCATCTCCTCCTTTTTACCTTTTTTTTATCACACACATATTGTAATTTTTGTTTTGTGAATAAGTTCACCAGCTTACTCTCCAGCGCCTAAAGAATTTTCACTTCAAAAATGAACATCGCCCTAATATATTAATTTGCCATAAAGATATCTCTGTATAGCTGGGTGGGCAATTTAGAATTATTTCAATAAAGCGATAAAATATTTCGATACTTACATCCGAACTAAAAAATAGGCGTCTGGAAATTCCGTTGAGATAGCTGGTACTTAAATGTCTGGATGAGGATGAAGTGGAATGCGATCCATAGTGATCTGATGATAAAAGCCGATCTTCGTTAAGCAACGGCTGGAAAAATGGAGAAGGGTATTTCTAAGCAACAATCTACTCAAATTAAAAACGTGCATGCATTCAGGGTACGTTACGGCCAGTGACACATACCAAAAATGAAATGAATTAAAACTTCATTATTACTTGAATTGCTTATAAGAAAATAATGTAATAATTGTTCCATTTCCGGGTAAATCGAAATATAATGAACTTAGAAATAAATGAAGTGAGACCCTATACATTCTAATCCTAATTTACTACAATTCTCAACATTTGATAAGCTTTCGTACCGGAATTTGTATCTTTTCAAAGTATGAAGTTTAACTTTCATATAGAGCATAACATGTTATAAAGCACGAATTAAGTTTAGGCGTTTGCTGAATTTTAGATAAATCAAAATACTTTAATTTTGAAAAACATATAAACTTGACTAACTCTGAAGGTTTTGGTTTGATTCCTAGATGGGCGTTTTTGGCTTTCTTTTCATTACATTGAATTCCTTATATTTACAGTGAATTAGATTTTGATAATCACTCAACTGGTAAAATGTTTTTATCTTAGCAGTTAAAAATATGAAAAACAAACAATATCTTCGTGGAAAAATTAAATCAACATTTAGACATGATTTTAATTGCTATTCTGGAAACTGGCATAAAAACTAGTTTTGGATTTATGCTCTGCCATTTGGTCTCATTTATGATAAGATTGTCAAGGGTTTCGTATTATATTCACCAAAATTTGTGACTGTATACATCACATGATGGCTTTGATATGAGAATTCAACTTTTCCTGATAAAAACAACGTGCATATTCTTATATAAGTTTTATACCAAAATAAATGGTGTAGTATTTTGAATGGTTATTTCGTGTCAAATTGTGGTTCTGGCTCTAGGAAGCATGATTAAAATCCCATATTTTGTTCGTAAACCTGCGTTGTATATTGAACAATATATCTATAATTTAAATGATAAATAGGATATAGTTAATGAAATTAGAGTAAATAGGGATACTATATTAAGTGCTAAAGCATTATGCAATGGTCTCGGATTATTTTTGTGCGGGGGATCGATAAACAGCAGTGAAAAGTTTGTATAGGATAAATAAATTGCAATCTTCCTTAACCAAACTATAAGCAGTGAGGTGTCGGTACTGAAAAATCAAACTTATTGATAATAGGATCTAATATATGTTCAAAATAAACGTCATTACAGAAATCATGGTTTCACTAATTTCAGGAAGGAATTGTTATGGGTAGATGTAGGTATATTTACACAGTTTGCAAATAATTGAGAAGAAAGTTTGGCAAAGGTATATAGTAAAATTAATAACCCAGCGGAAAAAAAATATTTTTATCATAATAGAGTACAGCGATAAAAAGATTACCAAAATGCAGAATTAAATAACAACTACTCAGCTGGATATGCCCAGTTTTCAAACAAACTGTGACATGAGAGTTAAAAATGATGAGAAAAACGAGCTTCAGTCGGTTTTTTTTTCATCATTTTTAAAGTGGGTTTTCAAACTATGGAAAACCCACCTGGAGCTTCGTCATCCATTGAATTAAAAATCTTTTCTTTTATGGATTAACACAAAAAGCAAAGCTGTGTAAGACTTCTCAAGGGATATTTTAGACGAAATTTGGCAAAACTCTCAAAGTAGTAATTAGACGAGAAGCGATGTCAGGTATGTAGTACCTGAAGCTCAAAAGAAAAACAACTCCATCGAAAACGCGTTGTTAAGTTTAAAACGTAATAACTAATCCCCGATATTCAAGCAGGCAAAACAAAAAACAAAACAATTTGACTCGTAATAATTTTCAAAGTATTATGTTTTTATTTTGCCTGCTTGAATATCGCGGATTTTTTATTACGTTTTAAACTTAATGACGCGATTTCGATGAAGTTGCTGGTGAAATCTTTCTCCGTGTCCATCTGAAACTGCACCTAAGCTTTCTGAAAAGAATCCCAACTGGGAGTGAGGAAAATGCAGCTTAAGTGACATGTTGCAACCAAATTCTTTATAAGATTGGATAAGCTCTTCAGCTAGTTTTGTATAATTTTCCGATATCATATTTCCCAGAGAGTTGCTATACACAATTTTTGAAGGTAGTCCACGCCCTATTTTCTTTTTCAAAAAGTATTGTCCTTATTTAAGCTTTGTCTCATTTATATAAGAGAAATTTGAGTTTTCAATTAAAGATAATAATTTCGTTCTCTATTAGGAACTTTAATAAAATATTAGAATATTCAATTTTATGTTTGCTTTTACCAGAAAACCTCGCGCTTTTTGTAAAGCAAACCTGGCAATCATCAACGTTCTGACGTTTCTGCCAAATCACTGGTATATTCTTTTTCATAGCCTTGTGAGAACTATTTAACCAATCCGTTACCGTTCTAGAACAAGTATTGGAAGACATTTTAGAAACCCAAACTTCATTTTGATCTCTAACTTTGCAACCAAAATATAAGTCATTAGCTTTTTTTACAAGTTCGGTGGGCTTTCGGGGTCTCTCCACTACATATGTGACCAAGCAGCGTAAGGGCATGCGCAATAAAAGTAATACTACTAAAACACTATTTAAACAGATAGTTAACAGGTCTATATGGCACAGGCACAACGAAATAAGTATATAGGTAATCAAACAGCTCCTTTGCAACGCTTAACTGGTGAATATTTGTAATTGCTCTGTAATCCCCTTAGGTATATTCGGCCGCCCGAGCCATCAATCCTTCTCCTATGGCTCAGGAAGTATTATCCACGTTTCCTAGATTCATGCATGACCAGACAATTTTAAGATCAGAGCTTAAGGATTGCACAAGTAGAAGTTATTTAATTTGGCAGGGAAGAGTCTGATGCAGAACAGATGTTATCAATAAAAGGTTGGCAAGAAAATGGCTTTTATATTAGGGCCTAGAAATTGTCTGGAAACCATATATTACGAAACTTTCAGCTTCCTGAAACCAAGTGATTACTAAAATACTATCTTCGAAGTTGAAAAACTATGGAACTGGTAAAAAAAGTAATGGAAACTTCATGAACCTTTACAAACATTGAACTTTGGGTAATAAACAAGTCCGAAGACTGCAGAATACAATGAATATGAAAATATCGGTAGTGACTTTGAGTTTCTTTTAATGTTTCAAAACAGAAAAGAGAGATTGTCAAATTTCAGGGAACCCAGATTTGATGTTCAATAATTTCAATACATTTTTTCTAAACACCGCTTCTGATTTAAAAACATCCGGTCACAGGGACCTTTACCTGTAGTATTTCATATAGTAATAGATAATTTTTCTTTAGTGCTGTCACAATTAATGAAATTACATAAATATAATAAAAAGATACAAATAAGTTCAAGGTTAGATGAGTAATATGATAAAGCCATGTACCGAAGAACTGACAGTTCCCTTGAGCCACATTGTCGGGGGGCAGGTACGATAGATACAGCGGTTTATAATTTAATTGATGCAGTTGTGTAGGGATGGAAAAACAAACACTTAGGTAGGGGTGTATCCTTGGATCTGTCCGAAGTTTTTGATAGTTTGGACCATGACATCATTGTTAAAAATTTGGAGCGGTATGGCATGCATGGGGGCTTTGGACTGGATCAGCTCGTATCTGCTTGGTCGTACTCAGAGACTTGTAATTGAGAGGGAGGGGAAAGTTCTGGGTGCACACTTAATTTGAAAATGGTCACCCGGAGCTGCCACTTTAGGAATTTGCCTTACGACTCAAACGACTTAACAGTTGGCTAGACATTGGATCACCTACTTCAAATATCAAACAAACGACAGGAAAGGGACAGGTATTTGTAGGGCAGGTATTGTCTAGATTTCCATTTTCTATTTCAGCTAAGGCTAGGTACAAGCTACTTTTTTGATGAAACGAATAAAACATTAATAGATTTCCTACTTTAAAATTTTAGAATAACGTCAGTAGAAAGGTTGAAAGTAATTAATAGAAGCATAATTTTATAAAAAAGAGAATAATTAGTATAATTAATTAATCTGCTAATTGTTTCCATTGACGAAAGCATTTGTTCCGAGACATGTCGCGAAACTGGCTAAATATGATAGTCGAAGTACAACGAAGTACAAAACACAACAATACCCAGACCATGCACAGTTTTGTAGTGAATGGATCGTTTTATACGATTCTTCCATTTTAACATAATGGTATGCATATGGGTTTTGTTTACTATGATTGGGCTTATTTGTGATTGGTTGAAATATGTATCTATACCTTAATATTTTGTAAAGTGATGTGAAAGCACCTTTATTGCCCGAATAAAAAAAATTATTAAAGCTGCCAATTTGCAAGACTATTTAAGTGAAATTTACGGAAAAATTAATTATATTCATAATAATCTATAAATAAAATACATGTAGAGTATAACAGCTGTTGTAATATGGCTAAGATTATTGTATGTAAGTATCCGCATACTGTGACAGAAAATAGAACAGTTATATAACAGAACAGAAAAACAATAATTTTCTTTAAATTCCCACACTTTCTCAGTGATTGATCATGACCTTGCTGACAAGCAAATGATTTATTACATGTTCGACAAAAACTGGTACGATTGCATAATTACTATACAACTTCCGATTTACTTTAGGTAATTGCTTAACAGAATAAGACAGCGCGAAAACGGAAACGTGTGTTGCTGAACTTGACATAGAAAAAGTGAATGAAATTATGTTACTGAATTGGTCGATATTTATATTCTCCTCAGAGTATTAATTATGTTGTGTTCATTCTAGTATTTAAGGAAATGTTAGTCTTGCAGAAATTTACCTGGATTAAATTATTACGTAACGCGTGTTATGAATTTGTTTATTAAAATAACTACAAATATTGTA
>MU182512.1:244443-269101 GCA_016904865.1 Pissodes strobi | reverse complement strand
ATATATATATATATATTTATGAGCGTTAATGTGAAGTCTCAAAGGTTCCGATTCATTGAACTTTCTAACGTCATTTGAGTCCTCTTTGTTCTATCTATATGACGCACAAACTTATCATCTGGCCGGTTATTAACGCTGTTTTTAATTTCTTTGTAGCACTCATACTTTTCAATATAAGCCATACAACAGGGCTACTAATAAGCGAAACAAGGAGGATTAATGAACGCGCTCTGTATTTTAGAATAAACAGCAAAACTCCACGTATGCGAAGTATATATAAATTAGATATTTAAAGATGCAATTATTTTCAAGCGGTAGGGCATTGGCAAATGTGAATAAATATGTGATAAGTTAGCGGCGCCTGAATTAGTTGAGTGAATGAAACGCAGATCACAGACCACACTGTCTTTATGAAGATAACATCAGTGACGTGCTCCAAACTTAAAGCAAAACAATACAGGAACTGTAATCTAACGCCTTGTAACATATTCCTTGCCGTTAATGGGATAAGTGTTATATTGGATAAACAGGAAAACATCTGAAAGATTGAATGCGGAAAAATATACATGACAAATAACAATCTTTTTAAAGTAAATCCCACAACTTTAACTAAATACAAGAAAGGCACAGGACATAATTTCAATTTTAAAAAAGTGTTAGTATGAGATACTCAAACAAATTGGAAAAAAGAATTTCAGAAATGATATTCGCACAAAAAAAAACAAGAAGCCACTTAATAAAAGAACAGATATATAACGGTTAAGTACTGCCTAATCACGGATAAAGTTAATAAACAAATAATCAGAATGCGACCAAAAACTTACAATTTAAAAAATCTAAGGAATTCAATTATTTTCCTCCAAGTGTTGAAAAAGTTTCACATCCATAAAAATATTGCAAGCCATACGTGTAGCGAATACTCGAAAATTAAGGTTGAAAAACCTATAAATATAAGGTTTATTGGCCCTATGAATTGAGAAACACGTGTTATCCTTGATGAAAAGAAAAGTCCAGAATTGAAATGTAAGTTAATAAAATAATAATACTGGTTATTGTAGCTAAGAGCAAACTGTGTCCTTTGTAGTGTTTTTTTTTTGTTTTTTAATGTTAATAAACATTTAATAGACCATTAATAATAGCACCTTATATATGTAAGGAATAATTACGTAAGGTTTTTTTAAAGTGTTTGCTCTGTATAAATTATGACGTTGTTTTTAATGCTATTTTACCAGTAAAAATAAATTTGCGAAACCTTGATATATATAATAGTATCTTTTAAATGTCTTTATTCCTATAACTAACAAATATCTCTTACTATAAATTATTTTTAAACTTCCTTCTTTTTTAGCCTTATATTTAACGGCAATTTATAACGTTTTAATAATATATATTATAATAAATAACGTAAGTAATAATTATACTAGTAATAATGTGCCTAAAAATAGCGCATTTCGGGCTGGATACGTCACTAGATAACATCTATGAGTTAATTTGGGTTAATATATATCCTGTATTAAATTAATTAATAATATTATTCAGTGCTAGTATTGATATTGCTATTAGAAGCAAGAATTTTCTTTTCCGGTTCTTACCTGACTGTATGTATTAAGTGAAGTTTTTGATATAATAGGTCCGTTTCTAGTGGTAACTTTGACTAGATGTCCGGAGTTCGACACCTCCTTTTGATGGAGTGAGGTTGGATTCTGGAAAAAATATATATAATTAACGAATAAATCAAAACAGAAAAATATAAATTTAATATTCAGCAGAGGGAATTTAAAAAACGAATAATTGATTACCTCACGGCTAACTTAGAAAAATCTGGTAGTATTGATTTATCTCTTTAAATTTGAAGCTATTTCCCTAGTAATACCACAAGAGGCTAAATTATTTCAGGAAATTTTTTCGACCTGATGAATATTTTAACAATTATTTTCTAAAAATATTCATGAGCGCGAACAAATTTCGAGATTTAATTTAATCTCGCGTGGTATTCGGTAAGAAAATTTTTCACCAAATTGTGTTTAAAATAATTTTAAAATAATTTTTTTTTGCCTTTGACAATGCCTAGTTTTTTCCTTTGACGAGGCAACAGCACAACATAGAAAGTTTGATTGACCTGGTAATTTAGTTGCCATGGTAACTAAGTAAATCCATACTTTACGAAGTATTTGAGTGTGAAAGATCAGTTTTGTAGCAACCGGTAAAGAATGTAAAGTAAGTATTCGTCAGGAGATTCAGCAGTTAACACCCGCAAATACTAAGAATCGTAAGTTAAATATTTGGAGGCAGTTTACAAAATTTTGCTTAGAGAAATCCTGTGGAGGAACTGGCACTTATGCTTGAACACTATGGCTTTAATATGTACAAGCAGGACTCAGAAGACCACAAGAATAGTGAAGTGAAAGTGGTATGAAATTCCACTGCCAAACAGTTAAAAGGCAGGTAGGCGTGCATTTTGTCGATGGTTCCAAACCTCCATAGTTAACCAATAGTGCAACGTAAAAATTGTCAGTATCATATATGAAACTGTGATGCTGGCAATTAGATCAAAATACTTTTC
Source organism: Pissodes strobi (assembly GCA_016904865.1). Classification (NCBI taxonomy): domain Eukaryota; kingdom Metazoa; phylum Arthropoda; class Insecta; order Coleoptera; family Curculionidae; genus Pissodes; species Pissodes strobi. The sequence continues at coordinate 266,538 of MU182512.1, read as the reverse complement.
AGTGGGAAGAGTAATATCTCGAGAAAATTTAACATCAAAGAATACCCCAAGATCATGGCGTTTCTGAAAAGAGAAGAAAAATGTTACATGCCAAAAAGACGAGTTGCAGTAAGTTGCCATCGAAAATATAGAAGGTAAAGACAATGTCTTGGTAATCAAAATTTCATTTACCAAAACTTCCATATGTAGGTTCTTAACAATATAGTATAGGGTTTGTTGCCCCAAGCAGTTCGAAATTGCCATAAGCAGTTTGTCTTCACCTATAGTTGTTCTGTATAATCGGTGGGTGAAAATAAATTTGGGATAGTTTCTTCCTAGACTGCAAGCACAAACAATATAGCTACGGAACCAAACTACCCCAAATTAACACAAACAATTGTTTGTGCTGCAAGCTTCATAAATTTGCAAACTCGAGACGGTATACGGCTTATTCATTTTGGCGATCTCTCGCCACGTTACTGCCTGGCATAGTTGCTCGAATGTTGCGGAAGAATATATTGAGGAATCTCTATCCAGGGAGGAAAAAACCAGCCAGAATGATTCTTGGAGAATCTTTCACTATAAAAGTTAAAAGTTATGTGAATTTCTCGTCGACTCAAGAACTTACAAGAAGACGAGATTCAATAGGCTAGCCTCAAACCATATAAAACTCAGCTACAGTCATGCATGCCTATCACCAAATATTAAATTAAAGAATTGCTTCGAATGGAATATTAATGTAGTTACCAATACAAGCTATTGTTGTCAAATCAAAATGTTGTTAAAATGTAGGGTTTTTATAAAAACACGCCAAAATGTACGTTGTCACACTGAAGCAACAAAGTACTACTAATACATTAAAAGCTTATAGAAAATGTACTTTTGACATGATCTTATAAAAATATTTATTCAATACATCTTAAATTTTTTTTCAGAAATTATTATTTTATCATATCACTTAGAATCGTGGGTATTATAAATATAAATAGATATTTCCTTAATCGTTCGTAAAAGTGACTAAGAAAGCGTATGGGGGAAACATAGAAGTTTTAACAGTGGGAAACTTAGAAGCGGATGATGTGACTCTTAAACTTTCACATGTATGATGCAAAATTTGTAGCTTATTATTTGTTATTCATTTTATGCTTACCATCTGATTTTACCCTTTAATCTCTATACTAATTCCAAACAAGATCATACCGAATTAAATTTACATTACTCTTTGTTAGGTCAACCTATATTAACTGGAAAAGTTTACTTTAACTTGAAATTGTAAATTAGTATTTCTTCTATGAATTTAATCCTCTAAGCCAGTAAAAACTTATAAAAAGATAAAAGCAATAAAATAGTATTAAAATAAGTAAAGTGATGTGAATTATATTATAACCAGAATTACTGATTAAGGCGATATATTATGATTTAAATTTTTCATGTCTATAGAATGCGCATTTCATGTCAAATTTCAACCTAAGGAAAAATAACCACTGATGTTTCTGATGCAGGTTATTTTGATGGTAAGTGTCACGACAGATACAATTTTATTGTTCCTTCTGCTTTCAAGGTATTATTTAATTGGATTTACATCCAGGGACACAGCAGTTTTTTTTACAATTTTGTAATTTGCTTAGAAAATTGTCTATTTATAACATTTAAATTCGAATTTAAATGTTGTCACACCTATTCTTGCTATTTTAAAAAAATACACATCCAGCTGAGAAATGATAGTATGAAAAGACACAATAAAAAAAATGCGTATGTTAGCATACCCAGCATTTTTTCTGCTGGTCCTCCAAATGCGTCGTAAAGTGATTTTTTAAAATGAGCTCTATTAAAGAGAAAAAGTGTCATCCAATGAAATTAAAAGGAGAAAATAGGTAGTACTTGGAATATACTCCAGACTAAAACAGAGTTTTATCCACAATACCGAAACAGAATTTTTGCACCCGACGCGCTTTTCGCTAATCATGTAAGCATCATCATGAGAAGATTAAAACTTAGTTTTAATCATCTCCTGATGGTTAGCGAAACGCGCGTCGAGTGCAAAAATTCTGTTTCGGTATTGTGGTTAAAACTCTGCTCAGTGCATTAAGGTTTAAAACTCCAACATAGTGGATACACTCCAGAGTAAATCTTTTTGATATATTTAATAACAAATTAAACTCCAGAAGTTGTTGGCGCATAAAGATTTTTTTTCGGAAATTATCATGTTTTATCCAACGTCCAACATCACCTCGTAAAAGTATATTTCACGCTAGAAAAAATATCCGTAAAATATTAGCTTTATTCAAATCTTGCAATTAATTACACCTGCCAGAAGTTTGCGTATTAAAACTCGTCAGTTCGGGTTTTGTCGGAGTATTTTAGAGCCGCTCTAAAAATGTAAGTAGGAGTCGAATCGAGAACTGTTCTCGAACAATATGAAACATTTTCTATGGTTTAACATCATTCGGCGTACATATTTTTTTTTGATTATGCATATAATCTAGTTTAACTTAGACCTAATTTTCCTTAAAAATTTTTAAATTACCATTTATTATGGATCTCACAAGATATATTTTCGAATCACGTCCATTATTGTTCATCACAAGTAGTGTTGAGGTTAAGGGTCGAATATACCTAAAGTTTTACAAAACTTCAAAAACGAGAACTTCGTGCGGATGCTTTGTAACAAATCACACCGTAACCACAACTTACCATCGCTTTACATAGCCAAGCCGATGTAAACAAATATACAAAATTAGGTTACGATCTAATCTGGTTATAGGTACTCGATTATTTAAACATCTTCAAAATATTCGTTTGCTCGGGAAGCTAATAGTTGTATAATAGTCAAAAAGCCGCTAATGATTGAAGAACTGCGAAAGTAATTCTGCACCATTCGAAAGATTATTGTAGAACTGCCCAAAACAGCAACTTATTAATACTTGACCTCTTAGGATTATTTAAAAGCATTTGTTAAACACTTGATGTTTTACCCAACAACAGTGCAGACCATTCACACTAATAGCATTGCTGTGTAATACGATTTATGTCTAATAAAAATATTATTCGGTACTTTCTGAACATCTGTTGGTATATATTCGATAGCCCCCTCGTAGAAGCCTTTTTCACGTTATGAATATTTAACGATCCTAAAATATCAAACGTTTTATAGTATTTCAGGAGGTGCACAATTTGAAAGGTCTTTTCTGATTAAATTGCGAGCCACCCATAACTTTTGAAATATTATGTACTTTTAAAAAGGCGTCAAGTTGCTTTGCCAAATAAAATTTCATCAAAAGTGTAATGAGCTACGACTTACATAGCCTGCATGTAAAATGAAAAATGCCAATGGGGTTAAAGTATGTCTGGTTTAATTAGCGATTTTATTTAATACCGACTTAGTAAATTGGCAGTGCATTAACAATAGAAAATTAGTGTTGCGTTAGTCTCAATTCAAAAACTTACAGACATATAATCGAAAATCAACTTATATGCAAAATTAAGACAACATGACAATATACCTATCAAAAACCTCTTATTTCTTTTTTTTTTGTTTGTGGATCATTCTAATTTGTTTTATCCCGATTTATTTAATTTTATGCTTGTCTTGCCTGCTATAGTTCGTAAGATTTTCCTTCCCGTAGTTCTTAGGCTTTGTATGGGTTTTGTGTGTTTTGCTTCACTTTGGTCTATATAATAAGTTTCAAATAAAATCTGAATTTGTGACCATACCGACACAGTAGCTACTTGTTATATATTAGTTTGACATGGCGCTTTTCGGGCTGGATCGCTGTTGCTGGTTATTTCCACACCCTGGTACTTGAAATTAATAACTTATATTGGTTTACATTCTCTAATAAGCTGCCAATCTTGCAGAAAGATCCACCATTGCCTCGTAAAATCTGGCATTACAATTGTGAAAACTGGGACGATCTAAGAGAGTTCTACCTAGATATTCCTTGGCTCGACGTCTGCTGTGGCACTGACGACCTGTCATCGTCAGTCTGCTGTGAAGCGATTGCGCAAGTAATTTCCTCAGGAATGGAAGCATACATCCCGAATTCCATCAACTTACCCTCAAAAGGATAGCACTGGTTCGACAGAAGATGCAAAAGAGCTGCAGGTAAGAAACACGAAGTCTACAAGTATTGGCAGCAAAACAAGGCCGCTGAAAATCGCAATTATTTTGCTGGAGCGAGAAACGAACGCAAACGTGTGATTGACGAAACTAAGGACAAACACAATCAAATGATCAGGAATACACTTTTGCAATGCCCCAGTTGCTCCAGGAACGTTTGGACGGTAGTAAAGGCAGTAAATAATAACTTTACAAAAACGTCTCTTCACCTTTGACAGACGAACACGGCATCACAGCTAAGGAAAAAGCAACCATGCTCGCCAAAATGTTTTCATAGCACTCTACCTTAATCGTCCCCCAAGGCAAAGTTCTTCCTACCATATATAACATCAACACTACCATGGCAGAAGTTAAGTTTCATCACCGTGATATTCGAAAAATCCTCAAAGGACTAGATACACAAAAGGTATCAGGATCGGACGGAATACCGGCCATCATCTTAAAGAACTGCGTCAACGAACTTATACCCATTTTTTCCAGACTTTTCTGCCTTCTCTTACCGAGAGGAATTTACACATCTGTTTGGAAAGTCACTTGAGTGCAACCTGTTTCAAAATAGGCAAGAAAACCACGCCCTAAAATTATAGCTCAAATGCCTCGCGTCCAGTAATCTCCAAAGTCATGAAACGTGTAGTTAATCAGCAACTAACTGCTCAAGTATCTCGAGACCAACAGAACAATTAGCGATAACCAATACAGCTTTCGCAAAGAGAGATCGACAGGAGATATATTGGCCTATGCCACTCATGTATATGGAGTAGGGAAATTGAGAACTACAACGAATCTCTAGCGATTGCATTGGATATATCGAAGGCATTCGACAGAGTTTGGTATGACGGATAGCTCAACAAACTACCGTCCTTCGGACTGCCAGATTTTCTATGCAACTGCCTTGCCAATTATACCTTAAAAACCGATCTCTACACGTTGCAGTTGATTGACACATTCACCATTAATGCAGGCGTATCTCAAGGCGAGACCTATCACCACAGACGGAATTCACTCGCCGGACATCTTTCCCCCCCTAATGACAACCTAGAGCTATTCAAGAACCGAACCAATCAACATCTTCGTACACACCATGCTCTTCGACTGCCATAGGATCTCCCTTTAGTTGGTGTGTGCCACTGCCACCAAAAACATCTTATGGGGTTTTCCAATGGATACACGCATATTATATTTTCAGGCATATGTGCAGAATTGCTGTAATTGTCCTCTTTCGTTTATGTAACGATTACATCGTCATCTGCGTATCGAATGCTTTGGTGAGATCTACAAACCACATATAACCAGCCCTGATGTATTTTATTGTCGATTATTTTAATTGTCTGGGCTATATTGCATCGGTAATTAAACGATTTAAACATCTAGTATCGTTCCTATAGGGTTACTTAAAGTACTAATGCTGAGTTTGAATCTGTGGGGCTTTTCGAGGTGCTGATAATTATTGTACTAAAAGGTACTGTAAATGCTTTGTGCAGCGTGTTACCTCCATATTTCAACATTTAATTTGCACTTCCTCAGATTTTTCGATTTTTTAACATTTTTAGGGTTTATATTACTTCGATTCTCTCTATGTTAATTTTAGTGCTGATATTAAATACTTCTACACTTTGTAATTCGTTTTCTTTGTCATTGTTCTTTCAAATACTCCACCCATTTTTCAAGTTGGATAATTTTGGTCTCTTAGTAGGTACAAACCTACCAATTTGTTTTTTTTCCGATAATTTTTTCTACGTTCCTGGTGCAATACTGTATTTCCGGTAAACACACCAGAAAAAATAGAAATACGAGATAATCGCACTATTTTTGAAACAATAATACACTACTAAATACTAAATAAAAACAAGACCTTAGGCCAAGATCGAAAATGTAAATTAGAAAACGTCTTGTGAGTAGTAAAAACGTAGAAAAATCAAGCGGCATATTTTTTTCTAATTCGGTCTTTTCTAGCTAATCTTAATATTAGTTTCCACTTTCTTGCCGAATTTTGAAATATGATTACTTTTTAGGACAAAATTTGACTTTTCCCTATGGAATTTTAAATCTTTCTACAAGGTTTTTACCTTTTCTTTGACACAAGAGGAGATACAATTTTGCAGAAAAGTCAAAATTCAGAAAATATAATTCAGCCATCGACTTTTTTAAAAGTATCTTAAATTATTTGGTGTTTGGTGACAAACAAATATGGGCTCAGTTTTCCAAATTATTGCCCATTGCAATTTAGTAGGTATCTTCTTAAATCCCCGTGAATTTACTGTGGCAATAAGAGTTTTTGTTCTAGATAAATGTAAATTTCAAAATTTTTCAATTTTTTTATTGTGAAATTTTTATAATAGGGCGGCACAACCTTCAACACCTTTAAGGACAATTTCATTATTACTAAATATTTGGTATCTCTTTGTTGAGATGTTCCACCCGCATAGTCTAATTTCCATATCATGTACTTGTTCAACTATTTGCTGTTAGATACAACCTTAACTATGTGGCCACCATCTTAAGCCAAACGACATCATCCCCGACTACCCTATTCAATGATATTGAATTGGTATCTTCGGTGCTTTCACAATTGGGCGTCACAGATGGTGGCCCATTGTCTTTTATGTGTATATTTACCTACTCTGTAGTTTCTCAGCATTCGTTCTATGCCGTTTTTCTGAATTTTCAAATGCTAGATATATCGGCTAAAATATATGTAATACATTTGAAGTCAAAATCGTTCGACAAATAAAAATGGCAATTTCTAGCCCTTTTATCAAGCCAGATTTGCCTCAAATAATACTTCCATTATGTCACTAGATGTTGACTTTACTATTCGGTTTTTACTCTATTTTAGTTAGGCTGGGAATTTAAACTGGCAAACTTGATATACTAGTTAATAGAATAACTTCATGATGAAGTATACAAAGTAAGTCTCCATTAATCATCAATTTCATCAACAACGATGTCTTACAGCTTATAATTTACAATTTGTTTCTACTGAAGATCTATAGATTTCAAAATGATTTATAGCTTCAAGTTTTCACTCGCTTATTGTTTACTTTTCTAAAAGGACGTGTGACCTAAATTCAAACCGATGCAATATTGAATGTATTCTTCATTACGAGAGATGTCAATTGATTTATGCAAGGAAATGAAAATCGTAATTATTTATATGATTGTTATGTACCATTTTCTTTTAATTGGATTTAAAATGAAAGTGGCTTTGAGAGACCACCTGAATATTTATGAGAAAGCTAAGTGAAAAAAGTCATTTAATAATAAACTGGCTGGATTTTATTTCTGAAAATAGAAATAAAGCAATTACTACTGCAGTTGCAGGTAAAGCGCTAATTATATTTCAAACAGGCGTATGCCTCGAAAATTAGAAAACTTGTTGTAAAGTTATTCCATGTACCGTTACAATGAAGAGTTAACCGTTTCGTTTTGAGCCGTTGGATAGTTTTTAATTTAACAATATTTGAAGACTTACTGAGCGATGCAAAAGGACACATATTTATTCCAATAATTTAATTTCAGCTTTGTGAGTAAAATTTTAGTCTTGGACAATGGAACATATGTGACTTTGACTATATTATACGATCTTATTAATGTAATTTCCGTTTTCCCATCTCTATGGCCGAAAGCCTTTTAAAAAAAATGAGTAAATATATTATGAAGCAGAATAAGATGTTCGTTTTATTCTCAAATAAAAAATTTCCTCTAAGTGGATCTCATAATGTAGGTCAAACACGATTTCGCACGGAAACCAGCTTTCAGGTCGAGAGGATTTCATTGCGGAAAGCTCGCATTTCGTTTAGGAAGTGGCGTTGCGAAACTTGGATCAGCCAAATAGAGATTAATTATCGGGGACTGTGTTTGATAAACTGTTTGTAGCATCTTTAAACGTATGTACCAAAAACTATAATATAAATATCATCATATTCGTTGGGAGCAAAAAGAACATGGCACAATGGACCTCATATTAGGCGATATAGATTAATACATTGAGTCTTTTTATCTAAAGACATCTTAAAACACTTATCATTTAAACTAAGATGTTCTCACAAAATAGGCTAAGACTACTTACGGTTTGAACAGTTGAATATATAGAAAACTACTGTATTACGAAATTTGGGCCTGGGTTTTTAATAACAGGCGTTTTCTGTCACGCTGACATGATCAACTGTTAGGTTATATCTGTTTAAGTACCATATACATCATGTTAAATACCTTGCGACACGTTCCTCCTATAAAAAGTCTTAATCGATTCTTTCTAGAGCCGAGTTCGTTTTGTCATCTTTTTCCTCGATTTGCTCTAACATTTTGACAGGCACGTGACTTGAATTTTCCTTTTAAATACATAGAACTCGTGACTGTCATATTTTCAGAGCAAATCGAGGAAAAAGATGACAAAAACGAACGCGTCTTAGAACACTCTAGAGATCATCTGGAGCAACAACATTGGGAAATAGTTAGCGACGGCACGGCGACTAGTATTTGTTGAAGAATGTTTTGTATTTTGAAGTTTGTTAGTTTCATTAATGTATTCTCAATCGAAAACACGTATTTATTGATCTCTGTTGCTAAACATAAAGAGTGCCATAACGGGTTAGCTCGTAATAGTGATTTACATTGAAATACCGTTATATATCAGCCAGGCAGTTAACAAGTGAGCGAAACCAGCTGCTTTTCTGTGCGCGCACGAAAAGTTCGAATATGGTCGAGCACTGACCACGTTTTATTTTATTTTAAATCGTTAATATTTATTAAAAAAAAAACTTGCCTTTAATTAAGTTATGACGTTGCCGTCTATTTTCAACGTTCCAACAATAAAGAAACTCGGTACTGTAGTAAAGTCAAGAATCCGTAAAAATTCTTAACGGGCTTGCCCGTTTTTATTTTTAGGAGCTAGTCTGTTATTCTTTACGCTTAGAAACAGAGCGTAATAAGTCATTACCTCCTATAGGAGGTAATGAATATATACATCCTTACTATTTAGAATACAATAAAAATTATAACGGCAGGCAGTTTGTTAAGAAATTTAACATTGAAAATATAGATGACATTGACATACTTTTATTAATGCAGATTTTTTGAAGAAACATAAATATTTAGAATACAATAAAATGTTGTAAAATACCAGACAGCTTGTTGCCTATTGCTGTCGAAATACATCGTAGATCAAGGAAAATTACAAATTGCCTTCTTATTTGACGTCATTGTTTCGGGGAGTATAGGCGCATCATATACTTCTACCTCTACCACGGGTACTCTGCCTCTACCACCGATCTCCATATATGGATAAGCACCAACCGTCTGCATGCGTCGAAAAATCGTACCAATCATGGGGAAAAAAACCGGGTTCTGCGTCGGACAGGACTGAAAATAGGATAATTTTACTCATGCGCACAAGCACCGAGAAGCGACAGAACGAAATCAGCTCATAAAGCTTTTACAGTTCCGTAATCAAAAATATTATCAAATTTCTCTGACCTTGCTTATTGCTTGCGCTTGAAATAATTCTTTTTTCTGTGTTTGCCGTAATGGGTTTCAGCGTTTCGTTTTGTTCACTTATTGAAGTACGTACGTGCGTCTGAGTGGTTTATATTATCGTTTTCGTTGAAAATAACTAATTTACTCCTGGACATCTAGTTTAGTTTATTATTATAATAGTTCGTTATTAGTGTATTTTGTTAGTGTATAAGTTGGTGTAGACGTTAGGAATATGATTTAAAGACAAAAGACCTTAAAAGACAATGACGTCAACTGCCAAAGTCAAAGAAAATACTCAACGGTGTTTGATTTGGTGTTGCCAAGATAAGTGTAGAATACCAGGGATTTCTTATTTTAAGTATCATTTTCTTTTAAGGATAACTACAGCATTACATACAAAATATGGGAATAATATCTTAAAAAGGGTTTATTTACTGTCACGATGCATAAATAGCAGTGAGTTTATTCAGTTTTATCATTTTGTATTAAAAGAGTCTTCTTATAGGTAGGATGGATTTTAATTTACTTTGTTGAGGAGCTTTGATGCTCTAAACAGTTTTTTTTAGATCCTTAAATGGGTAATTGTTCCCCATACTTGTTTCTGCTATTTCAAAAGATTTTTAAAAATTGTTTTACATACTACATATATGGGTTCAATAATGTAGAAATGATCCGTGGGGGGAGCTTTAATTTTTTTCCAATATTTACCCCCTTCTTTTAAAAATTCAGGACAGAAAAGTGTAGTGAGTGACGTAAAGTACAATTTGTATGTCTTTTCTATCTGTAAAGGTAAAGAAAAAATAAAAGAAGGGAGTAAAATTGGAAAAAAATGTTAAAGCTTCCCCCACGGATTATTTCTATGTTGAACCTATAGAACAGTCTGTAAAATATTTTTAAAAAAATCTATTAAAATAGCAGAAACAGGTATACGGAACAATGAGGAAGTTTCATCAATTTTTCGATAGCCCATGAAAACTAAGTGGACACGTGTTTTTTCTTTTTTTCATAAGGCGAAAAATGAGGCAGATACGCCTTGAAATGTGCTTATGACGTCACAATACACATGAATTATTACGTCACACCATGCATAGTATATCTATACAAAACTAAAAACTGGCATAGCTCTCGTAATATTCATATTTAGTTGAAATAAAAAAATACTTATCGATTTTTATTCACTGTTGTAATGAAAAATAATTAGTTTAATTTCTCAGGAATCTTCCTAATTACTCTTAAATGTTTTAAGGTTTTCATGAGCATTTAGACATGTGTATAGTCTTAAGAATTTTGTATCTTGGTACATACTACCTACATATTTTGTATTATTGGCTTTTTCCAAATAGACTACTACTACTACCTAATGTAAGTTAATGTAAATAAAACGTTTATATCATGATGTTTTTTTTTTTAATAAACCTTTCTTTGCCCCAAAGTTATTTTAGCTTGTTGTTGCATTGAATCAACAAAAATTCATATTTTAAAAAACTCAAAAAAGTGTATTTCTTACCTACAGATTGTGGTATGTAATGTGTGAATGCAAAATACTTTAACATTACAAATCTCTTTTAAAAGTAGTACCTATTCAAGACTAACTTAAAGAGAAAGTAAAATTTAAGGCAAACGCATATAAAAAGGGTTTTATTAGGAGGTGCTTCCATTTTTTAATATTTTTGAATCAAAGGGATGATTTTAAAAAATATATATATTTGAAAGTTTACAAGTTTCAGTGCTGCGCCTGTGTTACACCAGATTTTACAGTATAAATCATTCAAATTTTCTTGGTCATAAAATCATTTTGGGCAAACTAGTTAATATTTTTAACAAAAAAAAATGCATGCCACACATAAAGAATGTAAAAATTAGGTAGGTACCAAAATATTTGGTAGAATTTTTTTTGCATACCTATCAATGGTTTATTCCTTCAACATAATTATATACTTACCGTCATATTTTTACATTTTTTAATTGGTTTTTGTGTCGCCCAGGGACGAGAAAAGAAATAGTTTTTATTTTTTTTTGTCTCCAAAACAAAGCAAGATTCGGAAAAAATAGCAAACGTATATTTTATCGGTTGGTCTATTCTATTTCTTTTAAAAACCAATGGCTTGCAATTTTTGTGTTAAATATATCATCTATCAACTTGCTTTTAAATTTTTGGTAATATATGCAACGGCAAAAATATTTTTCCATGTTCTTAAAATTCGGACCTGTCGCTTATTCGCGGCCATGCGGTGATGAAGCACGTGGAATCGATCGATAACCTGCTAATTGAAACTGCGCAGTCTCAGAATTACCTTCTTTTGTTTACATCTGAAGGCGCATGAATCAGTATGATTTGGATCGCTTTGTGCTTATCCATATATGGAGATCGGTGGCCTCTACGAGGTTAGCAGCACTGCGGTTCGCGTTAGTCAGTATAATATGAACTTATCACGAGTACGTTTTTAGTGATACATGTATTGCGTAAACTAATTAAATACCCATTCTCTTTGTAGCCAGGATATTTACTTAAATTAGTATCAAAATCTTGGGTGATTGTTTCAGAAGTTGACGGAAAAACTATGGTTTCTAATGATTGGCTGAATTATATCCAGGAGAGGGATTATCTTGTAGAGTTTTCGCGTAACCTGATTTTTATCAGCTTGATCAGGGAAAATCATAAACCTTCACTCTTCCGAAGTCGGCCTTTTATGGTGACGGTGTCAGTATCGCGGCACAGAGTTTCTAAATATACCTTGTTTGTGATCTTCTCCTCGGCTTATTTGGAGCCGTAATCCGTATCTTTGAGTTAACTTTGGCGCATTATGGTGCCATAGACTTAATTCCTCTATTGGGTTCTGTCCTCTTTTTGAAGCACCTACCTGATTTCGGCATATGCAGATTTTGAAATATCCTTCACAGGGTTTTTCCGATTACGTGAAGTTCTTTCACGACAGAGGAAGTTTGATATCCCGATTACATTACGAGTTCTTCCATAACTGAGGAAGTTAATTTTTTCCGGCTATCCAAGAGCCTTTTCTTCTCTTCTTCCGAGACTGCGAAAATTTATTTTTACCGACTACGTGAAGACTCCTTCCACAACTGAAGAACTACTTTTTTCTAATTACGTGGAATATCGTATATTCTTGGACCTATATATGAAGTCCCTATCGATGTCCAACGTGGAGTCCTTCTTCTAGTTCATTGTGTTCGTTTCCTTCTGGGAGTTGCCTGGAGTACTGCCTACGAGCTTCTTAGATCAGATCAAATGATCAAACCATGAGAGATTTTGAGTTTTTTTATATATATTTAATTACTGGTTAATTATTACCAATAACCTTTGAACCTATGTGCTTTATTTTTTCTCTCTTTTGCAAACATAAATTCCAACCGAAGTATTATATATTTTTCTAAACATTCCAGCGTTTCAGACATTTTGTTTTTTTATAGACACATTAAGACTATACTCTCGATTAATTTAAAACAAGTCTAAACTTTGGTACGTAATTATAATTAACTATTTTAATAATGCTTTAAGTCGTACTATATATGCTATTTATTTTTAACGGAATATAACGGTCCGTATGCAACATCTATACGTATTTATAACGACTTACCGTAGGATATTAAAAATATTAAACAATTTAAGTTCTTTAAAAATAAATTAAAATCCTATTTACAGAGCAGGAACTTTTTACAGTGTAGACGATTTTTTCGGCTGGTGACATATTGTTGGGGAAACACCCCAACAAGTGTATTGAGTTGTCGTTTTGCACCGTATAGTTTGGTGATAACACCCTGGGTGTCCGTAGTATGAATGAGCCAAAATTAAACTCCGAATAAATTTATTGCACCCCTGGTAAACAGTAAATTTGTGCATTTAAAGCATTGTATTTCAGTTACGCCTTAGTCCGAACCTGGACTGTCGGTATAATAGATTCCGCTATATGCAACAATCTCTAAAAAGTAAGGTGACACTCTGTCAAGGAAATTGTTATTAATCATTCTAAATTTAATATATCTTTGGCTCCGTCAATGTTGTGTAAACATCAATATGTCAAATAAAGAAAGGTAATGTTCAACCCTCTCAAACGTATCCGCTCCTGCGCATTTTCCCGCTTTATTTCTCCCTGCTACTTCGGTAGGAAAAATTAGATTTTAGTGCAGTACAATCGTTCACTCGAACATCAGCTAGTAGCTTCTTTGCGCCAAAGGTCAAATCCTTTTAGACTATTTTCTCATACTGTTTGCACAGATATTTAGAGAATATCTGCTGTAACTCTGTTCTCTGTGGCCAAGCTTAGACGAAGAACCCTTTTGGGCGTTTTAACGCATTTTTTTGAAGACAGAAATGCCATAGCGTCTCGTCTAGCGTCCCTGGTAAAGTTAAAGTTAGAGAATCGAAGAAGATGAAAAATACTAGGTATTTTGTGTGAACGGAAGAACGGAAACGCAGAATTAAAAGAAAGCAGTAAAATTCAGTCAGGGAAAGCCATCTAGTTCATTTTAGAATTAACTAATCAATAAGTTTTGTTAGAAATTTATTAATAGTTAACCGAATGTACAGTATCTCTTTAGTTTTATGTGTGAAAGGATGAAAGCTTGAAAGCAGTTAGAAATTATTGTACATATTTATCATATTTAATGCACATTAATTCTTGCATTATTAAAGTAGATACCTAATAACTAAAATACATGTTTCAATTCACAACACAACCTATGCATAAAATCCCCACCAACCTATTTTAATACCGTCCACTAATAAAAGTGGTTAATTATAAAGTTAATGGTCATAAATGATTTAAGAAATAATTGTTTATACCGACCACATTTTATATTTTATTTCTGCTCATTTGACGAATCCTATATTACAATCTGTCCTACCATGTAATCATGGGACTATTGAATAAAGAAAAGTTTTACCTTGCAAGTCATAACTTATAAGAAAAAGCTAAATCTTCTAAGTACAAGCTATTACTTATTTTTATTTGAATAAAAACTAGAACTCTCATAAAAGTAAATACCGGAAAAACCTTTTGAATGTTGAGTAATTACTTGCAAGTACTTACTTATACTTATAAGTATCCTTTTCCATTGTATGTGACAAAATGAAATACATGTGAAGTACTAAATAAAATCAATACAAAAATCTCGCCTCAAGAACTCCCAAAGGATTGTGTTTTTTTTTCAACAGTGGGTAACTTGATTTAACTCACAATTAAAAGCAAAATCAATTTTGAAAAATTCCCAAAGCGTTAGAAAATTATTTACCCAGGGTTATTATTTACATATTATCACCGAACATTAGTATTGCTTGACGTTTCTTTTCATCACACACGTAAACGATGTCTCCCGGGTTTTCAATTTCATCTAATGCCAAACTAAAAATCATGTCGTAGATCTTATGTAAAACAGCACAGCAAACAATAATTTTTGGAACTTTTGACAACCTTGTGCCCTAGAATGGAAACCTTTGCTTTAGTTGTCCAAAAACTCTCTCAATCACGACTCTTTCCCTGGAGTGAGTGATATTGAATAATTCCTCAATTCGGTTTTGAGGATCTTTAAAAGGTGCTAATAGTCAGGGAGCAATTCCATATCCACTATCCACTGTCTCCAAGAAGGCAGAAACTACCCGAAATATTGCCACATGTTCATATATGGGACTTTGTCTATAGATTCTGGAATCGTGAGCACTTCCAGGTGATTGAGCGTCTACACTTGTAATCATTTTATTAGCATCATTAGTGCTTCGGTCTCGACGAGACTAGTCTCGGTCTCGTCTCGTCTCGTCTCGAAATTCGAGACCGACACCGAGACGAGACTAGAAATTATAACTCAAGACCGAGACCGAGACTTCAAGGTTCGAGACCGAGAGTCTCGACACGTCAGTCTCGATAGTCTCGGGTCTCGAGTGTTGAAATAAAAATAATTTTTATTACGCATGCATCATAATCAACGATTATCGCATGCTGCAGCGTGCATAAAATTATGTTTATGACGCGCCTACTTTTTTAAAGGTTGCTATAGAAACATTTGATCATGTCAAATGTGACAGATTAATATATTCCTCAATATATCTCTTAAATTTAATATTTAACACATTTTTGAGATTATGATGCATTCGTAATAAAAAATAGCGTATGATATACGTGTATAGGAGGCCTTTAAAGCCCTTGCGACTTACAAAACACTCCGCTGCGCGTCGTGTTTTGAAATATGTCGCGCGTGCTTTAAAGGCCCTCTTATACACTTATATCATAATATACTATTATAAGTAGAATAGTACGAAAATCATGTTTTTTTTTAATTATGGGTTACGTACAAAAAATAAAAAATATTTAAGTACACGAAAATCAAAGAGAACTAGGAGGGTATGTACGTACTTAAAGTACAATTTACTAGTTGCCCACCTATATTTATTAGTAACACAAAATAAATATTTTTCGAATAGGTCTAAGTTATAGGTATCAACGTACAAAAATAAAAATATACAGGGTGTCCTCAGATGAGGTTACCTATACCACAAACGGACCTAATTTTTAGGTTTGCGATAAATTCATTCTTCATAAAAATTTTTGCTTATTCGAAAAATACAGTTCACGTTGAGAATAAATGTTTTTCTTATACAGGGAGCTCAGAATCTTTCAAAACATGTATTTTACATAAGGGTAAACTACCTGTATATCTTATTTATACGTAAAATGCTATCTGAAAAAGTTGCTTAGAATTACTTCCACAGTCAAAATTTCGAGTATTTCTTAAAAAGCGATTTTCCTTAATATCTGTTATTAACTTTTTTACCTGTATCTCACAAATACATTACATTTTAAACCAGATATTTTAAACAACAGTGTCATAATTCGCAGATAGAACTGTCACTTCTTTAATTTTGCTTTGAGAAATGCGTACTTTACAGCATCGAATTTACTTAATTAAGTGCTACGGCATTAGTGATGTATCTTATCGTCACGCAATTGAATTATTTCACCAAAAATATCCTGAAGTTCAAGTCAGTCGACAAAGCTTAAAAAACTTCCAGTTAAATTTGATCGAACCGGAGATGTGAAAACCGTAAAGAGGCTAAAAACAATCCACAATGAAGATAACGCAGCGACACTGTTAGTTTTTGAGTCAGTAGCAGAAAATCCCAAGCTATCACTAAGAAAGAGGTCTGATCAATTGAATATTAGCAAGGCGCATATTCATGCAATTTTAAAAGAAAAACAAATTTACAGCCTAAAAGCCGAAAACTATACACAGAAGATGGCGATGATGCGCTCCGGTTGGATTCTTGTCTGGAAATTGGTGGAAAGAATTCTGGAAGATAGACAGTTTCACAAACATATTATTTTTTCCGATGAGTGCACTTTTAGTAGAAATGGAGTCGTGGCTTCACAAAATTGACACTTTTGGTCACAAGAGAATCCAAATTTTACTATTACTTCACGAAGTCAAAAGTACAAAAAATAAATGCTTGGTGCGCTATTACTTTCAACTGAATAATTGGTCCCTATTTTTTTCAAAACAATTTAAAACAAAATTCATACTTAGAGATGTTGAACACTTTTTGCTCGCGCGAATTTGAAAATTAAAATTTAGAGTTTAAGCTTATTTTCAACAAGATGGATGTCCTGCTCATTCAACACTCCAAGTACGAAATTGGCCAGACAGACATTTTCCTGATTATTTCCCTCATGTATAAAAAATCCCATTAGAGGAGTGCAATTATCGGAAAATTATAGGGATAATTGCACTATAGAAACTGAAAGAGCACGGCGATAATTGCATGGTAATTCCATTGTAAACTTACGATGACAGCGACAATTTATAAATAACGTCAAAGTAAAGTCAATATATATTATTAAAAATATCTCATTTCGGTTTAAAAAAATCGTGTTTTTGCGTCTCTTTATTTTGTTTACAGACACATGTACGTTTTTGTATTAAAAAAAAATAATAAAAATGTATTTTTTAAAACCACATCCTTATTCGGAAAATATTCGCCCGAATAACACTCGTGCATCAAAATAACCAGATAATTTTGCATTCGAGCGTGTCTTAGAAAAACTGCGTTCGGTTATTTTCATATTTTAAAAAAAGAGCCCTCCACCTTCGGTGTCGGGCTCTTTCTCCAAAATATGAAAACAAACTCGAGTTTTTATCTAATTCATATAAAGAGATTTTTATCA
Organism: Pissodes strobi; assembly: GCA_016904865.1. Lineage (NCBI taxonomy): Eukaryota > Metazoa > Arthropoda > Insecta > Coleoptera > Curculionidae > Pissodes > Pissodes strobi. The sequence goes on along the minus strand of MU182512.1, from coordinate 248,793 downwards.
GTCGAGGCGATTCTCAATTCTCGTCCCTTGTATCCATTATCCTCCGATCCGTTTCACCCTTAAACCCCGATGCAGTTTTTTGACAACACGCTGTCATGCAAAATTATCGGTAATTTTGATGCACTTGTGGAATTACTTCCGAAAAGTGGATAGGTAGGTTTGGTCTTATTTATTTACTAGCCACCCAGCTCCCCTGAAATCACGGCATGCGATTTCTTCCTTTGGCGATTTTTGAAAGAAGAAGTGTACAAGCAACCTCTACCACATAACGTTGATGTTTTAAAAAACAAAATTATTGAAGCTGTTGCCCAAATAAATCAAAACGTCATTCATTCTGTGTATGAAAAATTCAAACACTTTTGGAAAAATGTGTTGAAGTCGGGGGCTTACAAGTACAATAATTAAGTCCCTTCTTCCTTTAATTGATTTAATTGTATTTATGCTTTTATTGTACCTTGCAAAAATAAAAACAAGTGAAATTTTAGATTTTTACTGTGGAAGTAATTCTAAGCAACTTTTTCAGATAGCATTTTACGTATAAATAAGAAATAGAGGTTGTTTACCCTTATGTAAAATACATGTTTTGAAAGTTTCTGAGCTCCCTGTATAAGAAAAACATTTTTTCTCAACGTGAACTGTATTTTTCGAACAAGAAAAAATTTTTATGAATGTATATTTACAATGATTAATATTTTTTGCTCAGGATTGCTCCTCATGAAAGGTTCTTAGGTTTACTTTCGAAAATGTAAAATATTATGTAGAGTAGACTATACTGACTACTACTCTACTATCTGATATCTTTTTTACTTGCCAACCTCCTTACCAATTTTGTTACCTCTATAAAAAAAATGTGACTTTGTTGTTTAAATTAATTTTGCTTAAAAAATCGACACTTTGTGAGGTTATTAAAATTATTTATCTGAAAGAACCCAACAAATTTAATTATTATTCATTAACGTGGTAATATCCTAAAATAGATCGAATTTATAATACCGATTCTTGGGAAGATTTAAAAAAAATTTTTTTTTAAAGTGCACAAGACTCTCGGCGAGACCGAGACCAAGACCGAGATCACAAAATGTCTAGTCTCGGCGAGACCGAGACGAGACTCGAAGACTCGAGACTTTGCGAGACCGAGACCGAGACCTCAATAGTCTCCTCTCGTCTCGGCGAGACCGAAACACTAAGCATCATCTGTTATTTGCACCTATATGCTAGAATTTAAACATGAGTACAATCTACAGCACCAATAACTGTAGGAATTTGGAATCGATTCGATCAATTAATTCTTGCTTCTTTCAGGGCATCTAGATTCGATGGAAATTTTATGCAGTGGTGGGCCTTCGCGAAGATACAATCAGCTACGTGCTACGTTGCTTATGGCTTTGAATGATGAACGTCAAAATCTTCACTAATACCTGTTTGAAATCCGGCATCACTAACATATCGTAGGTGTATCTTTTGCCGAGCGGCATGTGCACCTCCTCTGGATTCATCAACCGCTGGTATAAAATAATACGAAAAATAGTCTATATTTTCACTTCCAAAACGCAACAAGAGCTTAGATTTGCTTGGGAAGATGCTTCTTCTCTTCCTACAGCTTTTCATATTACGAACATTTATGAAGTCCACCTTGTTTAACAAAGTTTACTGCAACTACCGTCGCGAAAAAGTATGCTTTCTAGCTACCTTAAAAATCATCAAGTTATTACTGACTAATTTAAGACAGATCTTATTTTTATTCAAATAAAAATAAGCTAGTACTGGAAAAATATAAGTAAATCCTTATGTTTTAAGTAACTACTTAAAACCAGAAGGAGTTTGCTTATGGTCGTAAGTAATCTCTTTTACATGAAGTAGTCACTGACCTTTTATTCAATTTATATTGAGTAAATACTTAAATAAGAGGAACTAGAAGCCAATACTTCGCTTTATTCAATAGACCCCATATATCTGATCTCTGAATAATAAGCCATTTAATTGAATTTCATTTCATTTCAATATAGCTAGTTAGAATTGCCTCCTAAAGGACTCAGAAGTGTGAACAGTACATGATCATGTTTTAGTTAGCTTAGTAACCGTTCATTTAACTTCACTCTAAATTTCTCTTTTGACTTTATTCGCTCTCAGTTTTTTTTTGATTTGAGGTGAAACTAAATAAATAAAATAAAAAATAGAAGGAGGTAACAAGCGTGGCAATATATTACCGAGTATCGAGCATATGCTTACCATGCTACTCCAGAAGATGGAAGAATCTGACAAGAAACGTCGAAAAATCAGAAACAACATAACAAGTAGTTTGGGTTATCACGAAATACAAAATCAATTTAAAAGAAATTAAAGGAGACAAAAAATCTTTTATCTTTTAGATACAAATAAATTAGGTAAAATAAAGATAATACAAAGGAAATGAATTTCAACGATAAGAACTATTGAATTAAAGGCTATAGGAAGTTGTTTGAAGATAAGATGAAACAAAACAATAAGAGAGTTTTATCATTTACTACAAAAGTAAGTCGATCAAAAAAAGAGTCTATGAAGTAAGGACATAAAAAATCTTTTCTTAGATTAACCTTCATAAGAATGTTATGAAGCAACAGTTAAGGCTCTTAAATAAAAAAACATATTGTTTTGGTTGAAAGAGTATTTTGAAAATTATTCCAGAAAATTGCCGGAAAACTAACAAATTCTTTTGGGATAACTTACTCACAGATATGTCTCATTCAATAATAATATTGTACGAAACTAAAGTTCCACTTTCTACTTTAAGTAGAAATGTGATAACTAAATTTTACCCAGGAGCATGCACCCTTAGAATATAATTATTGGGGATCCTAATGATTTATTTGCAAACATAATATTTACATTTACCGGCATAATACAATTTGATATTTTAGCTTCGCCAAACTGGTATTCAACTAAATTTCGGAAATGAACATATTAGGTTGGACCTACATTATGTTATTACTGCTTAAAACATAGTTATTTATAACATAGATACATAATTTATATATAAGTTATGTATTTATGATATAAATAACTATGTTTTAAAAATATATGTGCTTTTTCTAAAAAACATAAGAGTACAACGTGCATGCACTTTGGGCATAATGCATCCGAAACTCCTTCAAGACACGATATGAGAGGACCTCCTAGGATAGACAAAAGTTTCACATTTTATCTTAAAAAAGCATTTAAAATTCTTTCTGAATTAAGTTTCTATTCCGCAAAATCTTTAAATCTTTAACTTCAAACAACCAAACTAAATTCAGTTTCTAAATAAATTATTGAAAAACTTCAAGATGTTGCCAAAGACATGCAATAAATACATTCCAAAACTATTTATAAATGAGTAAATATCTATATAGGGTGAACAAATAGGCTAGCTATAAATGAAAGTACCTTTTGCGGTTTTGTACACAATTGAAGTCATGGTTTTTGGGACTTAACCGGGTCAAATTGGAATTACTTTTTGATGCTTTATCTTCGATTGCAGGAGATATCGTTAGGGTTCTTCACCCAGAGAAGGAGCCGGAGAGATTAAAAAACCGGTATTTTAACTGTCTGGTTTCCGTGTATATAGAACTCCCTATAATTCATATAGAAAGTTGCTTTAAGAGGCTTTATTTTTTTTTGCATATGCTGTACATTTCGAACTTTTGAGTAAAAGCTTACCCAAACTTTTCATTGTATATGACTAGAGCGTATAAAATTTAATTCTTTATATGCCAAATTTTTCTAATTTTGTTGTTATTTCTCACTTCATAGCAAACATAGGATTGTGATTTTGGTAATTTTTTAGAAGACGTGCCAGATCGATTTTGCCGTTTTTTTCCTCAGAAACACATAAATTGAGTGGTTTTACGTCATTTTCACACATATTTTGTTAGACTTTTTTATTTGCGGAAACCTAATAATAATCAACTGTCTTGCAGGACAATGGAGTGAATAGGGATATGGGGTAGGGTAAAAAGTGTATAAAAACAGAAAATATTGAATTTGCAAAGACGAATTTTGTTAAAAATATGTGTTACTTTTATAAATATTCCAGTGGCGTAACAAGGTTAAGGAAATCTCCACTGCCTAATTTTTTCTCATTCTACTAATCTTTCACTTCGCGCATATCATACTCCAGATGTTTCATTACATAGTGACATATAGTTTTTAGGCAGGCAATGAAGAGCAGAAAGAGCTGGTCGAAATACGAACTTTTCAAGTTCCCAAAATTGTGCGAATTACAAACTACCAAACTGCTAGATTAGGCAGATTTTTTTATATGCAGATCATCTCGTTATAAAGTACAAATATGAGGAGATTTTATGCTTTCCTCGTCATTATACATACATATAT
>MU182512.1:233889-244343 GCA_016904865.1 Pissodes strobi | reverse complement strand
CTTTAATGCCACCCAGCTTAAGGTGAAAGCTCGTTTTAAAAATTAAAAGCAATTGAACATAACTTAAGTATTTATGATTTTCTTGACTATAGCAGGAAATACTATCCATTAGCAATAATATCTATTGAACGGAAAACGTAATTTGTCTTCTAAGTTAATTGACAATTACGCAGCACAAAAACTCAAAAATGCTCTTTTGCTGATAATTATTGTTATGTTGTTTTGAACTGTAAAACAAGCTTTCTTTAAACTCGGTTTACAGTTACCAATTATTTTTGCAGCCATGACAATCGCCCAATCCCAATTATTACAGGGATTTTAATTTAACTTGTCTACAGTTTTCAGTATACAAACTTTATGCAAAAAATCTACCAACACTAACATTTTGAACACGGGTAATGCGTTATGTTTGTTTATTTTTTTTTCTTAAAAGGTCGAAGTTTGAAACAGAATTACGTTTTAAAAGTTGTTTGTTTAAATTTAATTATTCCGACTGTTGTACCGTCGTTGGAGGAAGCAAATATAATGGTTTAGAATTTAAACTATATTAATATATGTAAATCTTGAGGGTTTACGACTGAGTCCGGCTTTAGCTTCTTTCTTGGATTGATCTATTCAACCAGTGGTAGTCCTTCCCATTGTTTGTCAGCTTTGGATAATCGTTTCAAAAGAGCACCAAAAATCGTACACTATTCGAATCGTGCCCATAAGCTTAGTTATAGCCTTGATCCAGATTAGTTCCAGAATTTTGAGGTGACTAATCAGATCTTCCGATTTGTTTGTTAACTGTATTACTATTACTGCGGGGCAGGTTTTAATAAATGAACAATAGAGGAGTAAAAATATTTAAAATTATTACACTGCTGCTTCCTTAGTCTACCAAAGAACCTTGATATAATTAAAAATTGCAGAAAGGAAAGGTGGTCAAAACCACAATTTTAATGGGGCGGCAAGGAACTTATATTCAGCTCCAACTAAAATCTGCAATATTTTAAATTAAATTACCTGCATAATTTCTTAAATTTTTCCAGAAGCCTATTTCCGCTGAAACCAATAATTCCCGAAGTTATATCCCTTCGTGGATTGCATGAGTTTGAAACATTTCAAAGCATTTCATGTCAATGAAAATAATCCCGTTCCATGTATCACATGCAATATTCTTGTATATAATTGATTTATGCCATTCTATGTCGCCAGGGGAATAAATGCCTACATTTTATTTGCATAGCTGTACTTATGATTATTTATGAAATTAATTTTTTGGAACTTCGCATAAGGAACATAGGTAGTAAAATTGAATACACATAATATGAATATGTTAGCATAGACGATCCTCCACATAAAAAAAATTACTTCAGTGCTTTTACTCAACATGCCCGACCTCGGCTATATTATGATACGACGCCTATTCATCTCATGATGTATCCGATAGGAGACGGTTTTGTTTAAGAAGTATATTTCGTTTCAAATTATTTAAAATTACAAACACGTCATGTGCTTAAGCTTAAGACCACACCACAAAAGAGAAAATTGCAACAATCCCAGATCAATATTACAGAATACAAGTATTTTTTGTGTGTTTTGTATTTAAAAATTACTTACCACAACTTCGATGTTTAAACTAAATTTACCTCAAATCTCCTATAAAATCGGCAGAAATCGATGCTTATGTTTATCGTTTGAAAAATGTCCAAATTCTCCGATCCTAACCCATTTTCCCATCTTCAAGTCGTTTTAAATGAAACTTCAAGCAAATGAATCCACTAAATTACCACAAAAAATATACGCATCGGTATGCTAAAAGTAAAAGTTTACCTCGAAATCAATCATGAAATCTACCAGAAACTGCTTCTCTATTTTGCCAGGTTTAAACAACTAAGTTAGGGTCTGGTACCTTGTGCAAAATGCACTAAAACTGACTTTTATTTACAATACCGAAATAGTTATTTTTGTTACAAGTACCTAAAATGGAGTTTTTCAGGACGAATCATTGCTGTTTCCGGACGAGGCGTTAGCCGAGTCCGGAATAGCAGATGAGTCCTGAAAAACTTCATTTAGGTACGTGTGACAAACACTATTTTTTGTCATACGCTCCCAAAATTTAATTTTTATTTATACGCTTTTTGCAATCCTTCAGAACGCCTAAATTTGCAAATTTACCATAATTTTTGAAACAGCAAAAATAACTATATTGCACTCGACGCGCGTTTCGCTAACTATATTAGCATCATCAGGATTAGCTTTAATCACCTCCTGATGATGCTAACATGGTTAGCGAAACGAGCGACGATTGCAATAATTCTGTTTCGGAATGGTGCATAAAACTCCGTTTTAGAGCTTTAAACAGTTTTCAATGAGATTTTAGGGAATTGAATATATACGTCTACACATTTCAACCTAAACGTGATGTCAAAATATTGGCAGACGTATTCCTCCAAAATTCCCATAATGCGTCAAAAGCAAAGCCATCAATGCAGATTCGTAAAATGGCCGAAATATTGAAAACTTTGAATATTGTTTGTGATTTTCTGCATGTTTCAATTTAACCTCGTTTTATTTTCTCGCATTTCCCGATCTCGTATGGAAAATTGTTACAAAACTTTCTTAAAACAGAGATCACGAGATCAACCTGGGATTGATTTCTTGAAAATAACTATGTGTTGACTGGCACGTAGGCTCAAAGTAGATTTTTCGAACTGAATAAAAAAACATCAATTTGGCATCTTCAAACCGATCAATGCGATTTTTTGGTATGCTCAGCTCATATTTCTTCCATTTAATGTACGAAAATGTGCTTGCTTCAAATTATTCAATTTTCCAGTAATAAAATATTAAGTGGTGACGTGTCGTGTCAAAACTCAAAATGGAGAAACATTTTAATTCAACTAGTTCGCCCTATAGGCAGGCATTATCATTTCGAAAGCGACTTATAATACAGTGTTCGGCGTTGATTCTCATCAAGTAATCGGCTTTTCTACAAAAAAAAATCCTTTTCGAGGGAAAAAAGTAAAAACCTTCATTTTTTTGACCTAGAAATCGATGTTTTTACATTTACCCTGAAAAGTTCATTTTCCCGACATTTTCAAAACAAAGAAACATTTAGAAAGTTTTCTAGAAATTTCCTATCGAACTCCCTCTCAGTTTTTTCTATTCTCGCCACTTTTTCGGCGCTAGAATGAACCAAGATGAACCTTTTTCAAAAAAATACATGCACGCCCAAAAAATACTCACTATTATCCGATTCGGCTAAAATTCAAATTGTTTAATTGTTTCGAGAGTTATCGTGTTTCAAAGCAAAATTTTGAAAAACAGCAGATTTTACAAAATAAATCGCAAACGGAAAATCTGATAGCCAAAAACAATTTACTGTCGGCAACCCCCAAGAGCCAAAGCCCAAATTTCCATTCGCTGCCGTTTTTGAGAAAAATAAGAATAAAAATTAGATTTGGTAACTAACGTTCCCCTAATTGTCTCTCTCTCACTCGATCGAGGATCGAGGCCAACTATATCCGAATGAGCGTTGAATAGCCGAATGCAGACAGCTTTGAGCGTTAAATGCGTAAACAGCTTAGCACGTTACATTTGTTTTGCGTAGACAGCTGAGTCTTATTCACTAACCAGGGAAAAGTGCGCTGAACGCGTCAAAAGACGTTTTCAAGTCAAATGTTTCACAGTCTGCTCGTAACGGTTAGAGCTACGTCATTTTATTTTAAATATATTGCTTCATGTTAACTTTCGGTGGGAAGATCAAAAATTTTAGAAGATTTACTTTTAAAATATTTAAATTTTTCAACAATTCAACACAGTTCCCCAGAAGGCTTTGTCCGCACAAAATTGTCCAAAATTTATTGATACAAAATATATTCTTCAAAATGAAATTTTATCAACCAATAATTGAAACCTATTTTGACATAACGCTCAAAATTGGAACTACCAGGAGGCAACAATTCAGTTATGCTTAGTATAATAATAATAGGGTTTGAACTAACGATGTTGATATAGACGTACTGTTTCCAATTAATAGGAACCGACTCTGATATATATTGCTTAGATTTAAATTGCATATAATATTAAAATTCCAGTTAAGTTAAGGCAGGCATTTCATATTTAAATTAACATAAAGGATAAAATATCACAAACCACAAACATTTTTAAATTCTAAAAAATATGTAAATGGAATGTAGGAGCCAAACGTCTTTTGAAGGTTGGGGTAGTTTTTGATTCTCTGTACATTTTTTCGCAATCATGCAAAAGTGCCAAGTTTTTTCACATACTCTGACTTTGTATTGATTGAGCCGTCTTTGAAATATAAAATTTCTGTATAGAAATATCCTATATTCAATGGTTCGTGTCTCAAATAATAAGGTATAGCTTATGTCGTACAATGGGAAGTTTTACGACGATCCCTGAACATCGGAATATCATTTGTATATTTTGGATGAGGTAATTTTGGGTATATGATTTTGCAAACAAACCATTGGTCTTATACTCAGGATATTTTAACTATTTTTGCTCATAATTCTTGACGTAATTGAGTGCACACCTTACAAGAGAATGCAAGCAATATGTAAGCAGAACTGCTGTTTTTTCTAAAACCCGATTGAAAAACTAGTATAATTATTAAATTTCTTAAAAATTAAAAAAATTACAAATCATATTTTACACCTCATCTCATTTTCCGTCGCAGAACGGGACATGCCAATTTTTGACACGTAATATATGTATGGAAATTCTTTTTTAGGGTTAGTTTAAGAAGTTTAAAGAAAGTATACAAAGAAACTAAAAATCGAAGATCAATCTAAATACATTTAGATATCGACCAATTTCAAAAGAATTTTGAAAAAAATATTAAATTACTCTAGTAAAGAAATAAGTATTTTAACATTCGTAGTTAAAAAAATTTGCGTTTGTCCATCGTTCTTATACTTTTATCCAGTAACTGGAATAAATAGCCATCCTTTAAGAGCCACTTCAAAGAGGGATGTCAAATACCTTCCTTTGAGTTTATTGAAAGAATATATGTTCGGCAAAGGCTGCCCACGTTCATTCGGCAGAAGTTATTACCCTTCAGTGACGTCAGAGGGTGGGCGAAAGCTGTATCCAAAGTCGTATTTCGCTTTATCTTTATTTGAACATATATTTGTAAGTATTACGAAGAAACGTTTTATTTGTACATTTCGAAGTAATAAATATTAGATACATTTAATTTATGAAATGGGCAAAATGATTTCCAGTCATTTAAAAACTGCTGAAACTTATGCTCGCTCAATTCAAAGAAACAGTTTTAAGTCCTGACAGGAATCATATAACATAAAAACTGGGGCCAATACAACTGTCCTGCAAGTGTCACATAAAATAAATTCTACATATCTTTTTAATTCCCAATAAATAGCCCGCAACTGACACTGGTTCAGTCTTACCCACTTATAACTATTTTGAGATGAAACATTTTTGTTCCAGTGGTGATTATTTCAAAACATTTTTGCCCCCTCATCCCCTCCAAAAAAAAGAACACCCTGCCACTTATTCGATATTATTCACTCATGATCTGGATTTCTATTTTGGAGGAAGAATTTCTATCCCTAATTTTAAATGGGTACTACTCATTTACGAACTCGATCTGAATTTTTATTGGAGCCTTTTTGTTAATTTATCTGATATAACACCGTCAGTAAAGAACCAGAACTGTATTTCTAGGAGACGTAGGAACAGTAACAGACACACACATACGTCCAGAGAGGCAGAGTATCTTTTCTTGGGTTATTTGGATTTTAAAAACTCAAGAAGTGATTTTTTTTTCAATTAGAGAGAGTTGTTAGAACCATGAGTTATTGATAGTATTTTTTTGTAGATTTCTGTTTTGAAAAGTAATATTCCATCTGTTTTACGACGAACATGCTTGAATGTATTTATTTTTTTATTTATCTTTTCGATATTAAGATCTTAATCTGAAAAATCTTGTATGGCCTTTTAATGACCCATGAAGTCTTGAAACGCTTATGAGGTTCAAATAAATCTATTACTAATTATTGTAATTCGTAGTAAGTCCTTAACATGTTCTCAAGGTGATCATTTTCCAAAAAAATATCCTACTTATGCTTATCTAAAAACTGACAGAAAGTTTGTGAAATTGAATCGTTGGAAAACATTCAAACTATGAGTTTTTGGAGTATTAGGAGTACTGGTTATTCAATTAAACCTATTTCAACAATCCAGATTTATATTGAATTTCACTTAAAATGTAGGACTATATTAGATAATTTTCGATTAAAAATGTGATCTCGTACCTAAACTGATTGATGAAGATATAAATTTTCTGCTGAATGGCTGTATTCGTCATGTGCCAGATCCGCTATGTGACATCTGGTGTCCGTAATTCGCGAACCCAGTAGGTAATATTATACATCACCAAATACGATAAGTGGTCGGTTTGGGTCGTTTTAGCCCTGAAAAGTCGCTAGGGTCGAAAAAACTGAGATGACAGTCCGATAGAGAATTTCTAGGAGAACTCGTTAAGTGCTTCTCTGAGACAAAAATGAACTTTTCAGGGAAAATGTAAAAACATCGACTTCTATAATCTGGATCAACTAAATTTGCGTGCATTATAGATGGGAAATATGAGCAAAATATACCAAAAAATCGCACTGATCGGATTGAAAATGGTGATATTTTCGATTTTCAGTTTGAAAAATCTACTTCAAGTGTACATGTCAGCCAACGCATAGCTATTTTCAAGAAATCAATCTGACATCCATAAGTCTTGTGATCTCTACCATAAAAAAATCAATTCAAAAATATTTCGTTCGAGATCAGGAAATACGAAAAAGTGCAGAAAATCGCAAAAAATCCAATATTTCGGCCATTTTACAAATCCGCATAGATAGCTTTGCTTTTGGTGCAAAATCTGAAGGCATATGCCTTGTAATATTTTTTCATGACGATGACGTTCAGATTAAAATATGCAGATTTTTACACCTAATAGAAGATGGGCCAGGATCAGGTAGATTTTATAACAGATTCCGATGTTATTTTTTTTTGTTAAGCCAGTAGATTTATTTGCCTGAAATATTACTTAAACGATTGAATATTGAAAAATGGGGCTGGAGAGATGAATTTGGAGATTTTTGAAGCGTAAGCGGTGAATCTTCCGATTCATGGACGATTTCGAGGTGAAATTTTACTTTAAACATTGAAGTGGTGCCAAGTAATTTTAAAACTTAGAATATATAAAATACTTGTATTCCATAATATTGATTTGGCATTGCTGCAGTTTTCAGTTCTGTCATGTGTATGGTCATTTATTTATTTTTACAAATATGTAATAATACAACAGCTGCACGTAGCGAATACAGAAGTGTCACAAACGCATCATTAAATGACAAAAAATTTGTGGTTCTTTGGTAATCATTGGAAACAGAAATTTGCAGGTTGCAAAATAAAGGAATTTTCTGATAAGTCTAGATTTAGCTAGCTATTTATTCGGATTTTAGATAAGCTCCTTATAATTGCTATTTGTCAACACAGCCATCATTATCTGTTAATAGATGGTGAAAGCGATCATCTAATAAGAACGAAAGACAATTTTTAATATTTATTAATTGCTATCAATTATTTATCGTGAAGTTTGTTTCTATCAGAGTTCGAGGCAGCAATTGAAATTCAGATAAAGATTGGTAAAAGAGATCCCCGATGTTATTTCAACTGCATTGTAATTTCGAAGGTAAATCATGGATAATATATACAATTTATTGAATCGAGGAAGAGAATACATGAATATAAGCTAGATCTTTTATTCAACGATAATATACGAGTAGAAAATAATAGTTTTCAATATGGGAAGGTCAATATTATTAACCATGGCTAGGTTGTTTTAAACACGTTTTGGATTATTGTAATTTTCTCTTAGTTTTCAACGAGGCTGTGTCTATTTGTTATGTACTATGTTTAGAATGTTTTGGTTACAATCTTCGCATTATTTTTTGTTATTAGGTAGCCTTCAACGAACTGTTTTCTTTAACTGAGAGTAAATCAATTGTGGAAAATGTTTACAATTTTAATTTCTCAAATGCATCAATGTAGGCGAATTATTTAATTTGGGGTTGGGTTACTTAGTCTCCTAAGACCCAATAATGGTAAACTTTTTACGATTCTTGCCTAAGACCTATCATATGGTTGTATGTATAGTTGCATAATTATGCATTTCCATACGCGAGTGAAAGTTAGACATCTATGTATACGAGTAAGTTATCTAAATTTGAAAGAAAATCATGCGTTCGTAGCTTGACATTTTACTATTATTAATTAGCAAATTATGCAAACCAAACACGAATGCATCGTATGACCGCCCAATACGGAGAATATGTCGGAACAAAGCATACATTGTGCTCAAACGTAACAAATGAAGTAATAAAGCAAAGAATGTCTAAATGGATGCCACATATAAAATAAGATAAGTAGGTATCATAAATTTCTTGTCATTTATAACAAGACGTGATGCATCAAACAATTCGAGGCAAGTGAGTTTATCATACAAACTGATGTTTATTTATCTCGGAAGAAAAATGAGATATATCAATAACGTTAATGCTAATATCATGATAAAGATAACATAAGGTCTTGAAGAAGGATGACATCTGATAGAAAAAAAAGTTATATGTACGAAATGTAATAAAATAAATTGACATACTATAAATTATTGTAAATCAGCAGTCATATATTAGGATTTTCAACTGAAGTTGAGATATTACCAGCAAAATGATTTTAACTCATTTACAGCTGTTATCAGAATTCGACGTATAAAATATATTACCACATGGCGAGACATGTCTTATTTGCTCAGAAACGTATCAGATTGCGTATTTTGGAAAAAAATAATTTGTAAATGAACTTCATGACTATATGGCGCAGAATTCAGAAAACTTTCTGAACCATATTGGAACTAACCCAGGCAGTTGACATTTTTGTGGCAATTATTTATAAACAATCTTTCAGACAATTTTAAAAGTAACATTTTTAAATTTTAAGAGTTTTAGCTCTAATCGGGAATAGTCATGGATATCTTTACCGAATAAGTTGCATATGCAAAAGGAAAACAATGTCAGTAATGGATATGTACAGGATATTGGTTCTCCTATGATTGATCGACTAGATATCATATAAGAAGTAGATCACATTTTTCCCATAAATGCATGAACACAACCTTATCCAGATTTTTACGAAAAATGTTGGTCGCAGTCCGTCTTGTGTTTAGCGTCGTATTTTTATAATTTGCATTGCAGGTAAATAGTTAAATACACAAAACAACCACTGGGCATAAATACATTTAATACATCAAATTGCTGCTTGTATATCTAAACCTGTTGGATATAATGGCTTATGAATGAGAAACGTCAGCTGATGCAGGAGCGATCTTGAAACGTCATAGAGGGTGAAAATCATTTACGGTTGCTGGCAAGGCTCTAGAAAAGCTATTATGGAGGCTAGTGATTGGAGTAAATTTACCTATTTATTCGATAAAGTCATACATTCAGGTTTGGATAGATAAGGTGTCGTCGTCATCAACAGTCGATCATTCGTACATTATCTCGGTAGAACGATTTTACGTATCTCTAACTACAAAAATGTATAATTAATTTACATATTTAATATTGTTAATACTTAGACAATCTTTTAAGTTTATTTTACCCCATTAATTTAATCTTCTTTGAATACAATTTTCAGTCTTTGAAGTAAAAATTTAAAATGCGAGTTAATCATATTATTTTAGGCGATGTTGCTTTTTTGATTCACAGTGATTTAAAGTCATCTTGTCTACCCTGGTAGCAATGCCTCAAACATGATTGTATGCATCGCAAATGCAGAAACATTTCTAGTTTTTAATACTTCATCCGAAAAGTCCAGTGTTTTTAATTTAAATGTTAAAGTTCTGATTTTTTTATTTTTCTTCCACACTGAAAAAACGCTCACCTGCGTTTAACTGTCTGCTTTCTGGATTATATTTAGCGCTTAACAGCTTACTTTCTGGATTATATTTATCATTAAAAAAGTTTAGCTTTAAGGAATTTCTGTTTAAAAATGGTGATTTGAAACGAAAACAATCTCTCTTAAATAACTGGAAAATACTTGGTTTTTATGAAAAACACAGAATTATTTGAAAATATTTGGAAAGGGGTATACATTTTGATATATTTACGATGGCAGTTATTTCCACTATGGCTTTCTTATTCAAGGAAATCCGTACCACGTAATATATCGTGGTAATGGTAATTTAATCGGAAGTTTGGCAATATAATATTCTGTGATAATTACATTTAATTATAGGCATTTATAGTAATTATTTGAAAATATTTCCAAAGGAGTATATATTTTGATATATTTATGATGGCAGTTATTTCCACTATGGCTTTATTATTCAAGGAAATCCGTACCATGTAATATATCGTGGTAACGGTAAT
>MU182512.1:183792-201919 GCA_016904865.1 Pissodes strobi | reverse complement strand
ATGTTATGAAAGCCTGTTTTGAAATGACTAATTATTTTATTGCAGATAATTTTTCTACTTTAATGCAATTGCATATTTGCGCGTCACAGTATAATGTCATTATTCACGTTTATTATTCCATGATAAAAGTAAATTTACTGCTATTGTAGTCCCATAAAATTTAGCAATCCTTATCGCCACGAGCTTCTGCCATCTGCCATCTGATATTTAATTAAATATGATTATTTTAGCTAGACTCCGACCATATCTGGTTTATAATTTAGATGATTTTGAAATTTTACTGCAGTTTGTGATTTTCGTAAGCTTTGATTCTTTTTTTTTTTTATGGCAGTGGCACACACACTAAAGGTAGATCCTATGGCGCTCGACGAGCGGTGTGTGTGCGAAGATGTTGATTGACACGGTTCTTGAATATTTGTAGGTTGTAATTAGTGGGAAACAGATGTCCTGGAAGTGAATTCCACAGTGATGCAGTGCACCAGACAAAGGAGTTCTGGTAAAGCGATGTTCTAGGTGTTTCTAGTTGTACGACGAACTGGTGCGCTCCTGCCGTCTGTCGGGACTGCCGGACAGGAGTTGCCAGGGGCGGGATTATGCGGGCCAAATCCTGGGAACATCTGCCGTGAAAGTATCTGTAAAACAGAGACATCTCGGCCACATGTCTGTGATGTTCCAGACTATCCAGATTCCGGGTCAACTCCGGATCGCCGACGAGACGCACAGCCCTCTTCTGAATGGAATCCAGCAGCTTTAGGGTATGCTTTGGTGCGGCACCCCAGATATGTGAGCAATATTCTAAGCACGGTCTTATTTGCGCTTTGTACAGCAAGAGCAACTGCTGCGGTGTATAGAGTTTTTTGTTGCGAAATAGCGCACCAAGCTTCTGGGAGGCTGATTTTGCGATGTTAGCAACATGGTCATGCCATGACATATTGCTGTTGACCGAGACACCCAGCAGCCCGATTGACGAGGATGAAGGAATGGTCGAACCTGTCATAATGATGTCAGGGCCCGCTGTATTGGCCCTCTTAGTAAACGTTGCTGCTTGGGTCTTTGCTGCATTGAACTGGACCAAATTTCGGTCGCCCCAAGTTTGAACTTTCTCCAGGTCTTGATTAATTGCTGTAATCTTCTCCAGTCTGCGGTGATGAGTCTCAGTCCCTAGTAAGGGTTTTTCTGATCTAAAGTGGGAGACAAGGGTACTGTCATCTGCAAAACTGTAAACAGGATTATTCGTTTCGATCAGCAGGTCATTAATATAGATGAGGAACAGAGTTGGTGAAAGTATTGCGCCCTGAGGCACGCCCGCGTTGATGGTGAATGTGTCCGAGATGTGTCCATCGACTGCAACATGTAGGGATCGGTTCTTAAGGAAACTGGCCAGCCATCTGCAGAGAGAGGCGGGCAGTCCCAAGGACGGCAGTTTGTTGAGCAGTCCGTCATGCCAAACTCTGTCGAATGCCTTTGAAATATCCAACGCAATCGCTCGAGACTCTCCGTAGTTTTCAATTGCCCTACTCCATATATGAGTGACATAGGCCAATATATCTCCTGTCGATCTCTCTTTGCGAAAGCCGTATTGATTATCGCTGATTATTCTGTTGCTCTCGAGGTACTTGAGTAGTTCCTGGTTGACTACACGTTCCATGACTTTGGAGATTATTGGAAGCAAGGCAATCGGGCGATAGTTTGAGGGCGTGGTTTTCTTGCCTTTTTTTGGAACAGGTTGCACTCGAGCGACTTTCCAAGAGGATGGGTAAATCCCTTTTCTGTAAGAAAGAGAAAAAAGCCTGGAAAAAACAGGTGTTAGTTCGTTGGCGCAGTTCTTTAGCACGATGGCAGGTATTCCGTCCGGTCCTGATGCCTTTTGCGTATCAAGTTCTTTAAGGATTTTGCGAATATCACGATGAGAAAACTTGACTTCTGCCATGGTGGTGTTGATGTTCGGTATAGTGGGGAGAGCCTTGCTTTGGGGCACGTCTAAGGTAGAGTGCGATGAAAACATTTTGGCGAGCATGTTTGCTTTTTCCTTGGCTGTAGTCGCCGTGATGCCACGTTCGTCCGTCAAAGGTGGGAGAGACGTTTTTGTAAAGTTGTTACTTACTGCCTTTGCTACCGACCAGAAATGCCTGGAGCCACTGGGGCATTGCAAAAGTTTATTCCTGATCCTTTGATTGTGTTTGCCCTTAGTTTCGTCGATCACACGCTTGCACTCGTTTCTCGCTTCGATAAAATAATTGCGATTTTCAGCGTTCTGATTTTGCTGCCAGTACTTATAGGCTTGCTGTTTCCTTCCTACAGCTCTTTCGCATCTTTTGTCGAACCAGGGCTTTCCTTTTGATGGTAACTTGATGGAATTTGGGATGTATGCTTCCATTCCTGAGGAGATTACTTGCATGATCTCTTCGCAGCAGTCTGACGGGTCGTCAGTGGCAAAGCAGACGTCGAGCCAAGGAAAATCTAGGTAAAACTGCCTCAGATCGTCCCAGTTTGCAGAATTGTAATGCCAGATTTTGCGAGGCAATGGTGGATCCTTCTGTATGAGTGGCAATTCACAAACCGTTGTAATAAGTTTGTGGTCGGAGGTACCTAATGGCGGACCAACTGTAACCTTGTACTGGTCAGGATTGGTGGTCAGAAAAAGATCCAGGAGGGCGGCGAATTCGCCCCTCTCTGAGATTCGAGTTGGTTCGTCTACAAGTTGAGTAAGCCCGCAGCACAGCTGATGGCAAATGCTTCAGCCTCTCTACCTTCGTTGTCGGTCTTGTTGTGATGTTTGAGCCAGTTGGTGTTGTGGGCATTGAAGTCTCCCAGAAAGATTATTTCTGAACTGGGGTGATCGACCTGTATTGAGTCATAGGTGGTAGCTAGTGTTGAGAAAAAGCTAGGGCATCATATGCTGCTTTTTATATTTTTTAGGAATTGGCCTATGGAATGAATCATATCTCTTCGAGCACATCAACATTCTGTTTGATAACCAAACTCCTAGTGTATTACGGCGTATTTGTTAGAAAAGATAGAAGAATGTTTTCTTAGTAGTACTTACTAGTAGTTGAAGAATAAATTAGATTAATAATAAGGCTTATGAGATTTTAGGACGGTAAAAATCCGAATGTTATATTCTTAATAACTTAACCAATTTTCAATAAATGTTCACCAAAAGACTTTATGCTGGGGCTTCACAGAGCTAAAAAATTAATTGATTGGATATATTCGTTAGCAAATAAGGCATTGCCCTAGAAATTCGTCTGAGACATTATACCTGATGATCCAAATCCAATATAACTCCAGAGGGGTATTGGAGAAAAAAATAGTGGAATATCAGTATAAGTGCAAAATATAATTATTTTGGGTTCGGTGGAGCTTACATCTTCGTACTTTGTTTTACATTTTCTTTATAATTGTTGCTTTAAAGATGGCATTGCTGGAGCCATTTAAAGAAAATCAAAATGGCTGCTCCGAATGGTTATCAATGACAAACTTCTTATTAGTTCTATTTAATATTTTTAGTAATGAAGGGTCATAATAATGGAACTTTTTGGCCTCTTTCGAATATTTCAATAAAAGTTTTGTATTTTTGCTTTTTTAATACATAGTTCATTGCATTGGTCTCTAAATAAATTGAGAAGATTTTCATTGAAACAAATATGCGCCAGTGATAGATCATCAAAAATAAATTTAAAGCCACAGACGAATAAGCAAAAAATATATTCAAAATTAAAAAAAAATGCGTGCACTTCCAGTTAAACCGAAAGTACTAGAGAAATGTTGATATTTTGAAAATGGTACAACAATGCTCCTATATTAACTATTATTATTTTTTAATAAACAACAAAGTTGCAGGGGTTAATTGATTCTGGATTTAGAAGATTAATTTGAAAATTATAGGAATATCTGAATCCTAGTTATGTTTAAAATGTATGATATAGTGCACAGAATATAAACAAAGACAAGCAAAGGCAGCACAGTCTTTGAAACGAACTAGCGCGTGTAAATTAATGATTTTTATTTTTCGAATTTTGCTTTTAGTCACGTATAAAGAGGAGTTAACTAATTTGTGTTTTGTGGGTATAATAACACTGCGGGTAAATAAATTATTATCCAATTTTTCAAGTAATTCAATTCATTGATTTTATGCAGTCGTCATGGGTAGATTCCACATAAATTATTTTTAATATCTCAGAAAAGTTCTCCCTGCAGCTTTAAAATGGTCGCAGAGAAATCTCTATTAACAAAGCCAACTAAATATATGTTATTGTTACTGATTTTTTAAAGAACCGTTTAGAAATAAAAAGGTTTCAATCTTACTGCGATATGACACTCTGACACTTATCTCGCTTATCTCTCTAAAATCTTTTATTGTAGCTTATCATCGATAAAAGTTTTGAAAAAGTGTAGGTAGAGTATATTTGCTTTTCTCGTCGCGAGAGGATATATTATAAACACAAAATGTTTTAGGAAGGAAATGGACTTTTGCCGCGAACAAAGGCAGCACAAAATCAGTTTTTGTAGAAAACCCGTAGCTGAGAAAATAAAGTTCTCACTGGCTAACAAGAACTTGCCTTTTGAAAATTCCTTCAAAGCATTGTTGAAAATGTCCTATTTGAACGATGAAAATTGAACCTTTTAAAACTGCTTTTTTTATTATATTTATTATTTACAAAGACACATACAACTAATGTATTTTTGCTCTTAGTATCGTTCAAGTTCTTTTACAGTTAGGAATAAATTTCGTTTACATTACATTTATCTACTAATCAAAGGTGTATGATAAAATATTGGCGGAAGGATATCTAATAACGCACAATGGACAGGCATGTAATCCGGTAATTTAGGATTGTATATACCTTAATTAGATATTAGATACTGTTTTTACTGGG
Source organism: Pissodes strobi (assembly GCA_016904865.1). Classification (NCBI taxonomy): domain Eukaryota; kingdom Metazoa; phylum Arthropoda; class Insecta; order Coleoptera; family Curculionidae; genus Pissodes; species Pissodes strobi. Next base: position 197,039 of record MU182512.1, on the reverse strand, counting down.
GACTGCAATCTTTCGTATTCCAACTTCAGAGGTTTTTTATGGCTAATTATTCGACTTATGCAAGAAGAAATTACACCACAAACGTTCTATTTATATGGGAAATTTATTAATTTTACAAGAAAAATTCCCTCTTCATAAAAAGTTCAACTTGATGAGAAAATTGTAATAAAAGGATAAAACTCGATCTGGACAGGTCGGTAAAAAGTATAAAAAGTCAGAATTAACCCAAGATAAAAGTACCATTGACTTTCATATCAGAGTAAAATGTAATAAGAACATGTCCTTTCGAATTGTAATTTGTGCACAGGTATGAAATTAAAAAAAAAAAAAAAATACTGAGACAACCCGCTGCTTGCCTTAACATTTTAATAAACAATAACTGAACTTAATGAGATCTCTGAAAAAGAGTTTATCAGTAATTCTGGGTTTAAAATTTATGATTAAATTGAATTTATCACAAATTTAAATAAATATACTACCAAAAATAAAAACGGTTTTATCTAAATAAAAAAAAAATCAATTTTTAACTTGGTAGGTACCTAATTCAACAATAACTTCAAAAAGCATCTGATGATTTGGAAAACTCTAAGCTTCCAGACTATATTCTGCCTTTTGCCGTTATCGTAACCGGAATCATTTCTTGTGCCCCAAACTAACCCTCTCTAACTGGTAGAGTAGACATTCTGAAAGGGCCTGTGCAGGTAGACCATCTGCTTTAATAGCCCCTAGAGAAAAAATCTAAGGGAGTCATCTTTGGCGGCCTAGGTGGCCAGGGAATTTTTGAACGAAGAACTAGGTTACCTTTGCAGCACTAATTGCACAGTTTATTGAATACTTTTACTTTTTCCCATAGCAAGTTAACAAGCACAGGTTGTAAATATGTTTTCAGATTAAATTCATAAATTATGTGGAATTTGATGTTGCATGCTTTCACATTTATGCAAAGCTAAAACAACTTAAAAACAAAACAGAAAAAACCTTACGTAGTTAAAAATGTTTAAATCGTATAAAAGCAAAGACGAAAAACCGTGAGAACTGCCAAGACGATTTTCTTACCGTGTATGTTCATATTTACTAAACCTACTAATAACTGCTCACTTTTTAAATATTTTTAATTTTGGGACCTCTTTACTCATTTTTTTACTTCTAACTTCGCTGATGGCAAACTTGTATATAAGTCTGTAAGATAATCAAATGGGAAATTTACGCATGGGTGTGAAAATGGTACATTAGAATTTTGTATAATGCTATTTTCTATGCCGTCTCGTATACAGATTATATTAAAATTAAATTATTATTATAAGATAATCCATAAACAATTTTGGGGGACTGCCAAACCTTCGAATGACTTCTTACCATCTTCATATGCTTTTAATTGACAAAATAATGTAGATTTATCCACGTCAGTGGTGTTACAATACATTTAGGCAAATATCACATGAATGTTCTAGAAGGCCTTTCCGTAAAAAATAACTACCTACATAAACAAGTGCACTGCCTTTTTCTGTTATTAATGACGCATAATCCTAAGTTTTTGTTTTTTAAAACTGTTTTGGTAGACTACAGTGTTTGTCGTGAAAGAAATTCACTATTTTTCAACTGATCTAGTGTTTTATGGCAAGTAAATATATCACCAGCATCTTCCAAACAATCCAAACCATTACCACCTTCCGTATCTTCAAAGTATTTTAACGCAAACAGGTTTTTAAATATGTTGCAAAGTGGATGGCAGTCGGGTTTCTGGCATTCCCCCAAGCATTTCTGACTTTTCTGACTTGTCTAAAATAGTTTTCCAGGCAATCTTGATTTAAATCCCGTCATAGCAAAAAGGAATATTTTTCAGTTTTCAATTATTCCCATAATTGGAATATTGAACAAATAGTAAGCCTCCAACCAAAATTTAATGTAAAATTATTTATTACATCGTCCCTATGTTATTATCAACTTTTAACTTTTTAAATGGAATAGATTATTCATTTTATATAAATAACCAATTTGCTCCTTTGATGCCATAAAAGCTTGATAAGATGAATTTAAGATATCAGAAAATGTTTTCATAGTTTCAATAAAATGGGTTTGCATTGAGACAGAAACGGAGTGACTGAATACTTGAGAAACTAATTTAACTTTCATCTTTTTAGAACTGTTTGAATATATAAGATAATCTGAAGTTAATTTTGGTGCTAATAACATGTTTTAAGTATGCTTTCTTTATAGACCTATCTGTAACAAAGAGATATGAAAAAAATATTTCTTGTGGTTCTAAGTAAATGTGAAATATCAAATAAATATAGGATTCTAAAATTAATCTTTAAAAAATATGTTTTTTCCACTGTCAATTTAAAACACTTTTTATCGAGTATATAGCAGTTTGGCCCTTGATGAGATCTAGCTGCAAGTGCATTAAGACCAATATTTTTAAATTTTCGTATTGACTCAAAACCTGTTTCTTTTAGGTCATTGACGATTGTAGAATTTTGTGAAAAAAGTATGCGACATGTTGCTTCCGATTATGTGAAATTCTCTTGCCATAATTACTAAAGCAGTGGTAGCAATAGTTGTTGTTTTTATTATGAAGATATTCAAAGTCTAGCGTTCGATATCTTGAAGAGTTATAGAATAAATTTGATTTGATTGACATTTCATCTAAACATTATGCAATCTTTTGATTTTTCCTCCATTAATCTGACCTAACATTACAACCATCCACACTACCATACCATATATTAGACCTCATCACGCCCACGGTGCGTTCAAGTTTGTTGGCAAGGGGGCAGGTGTCGGCAGAAGGGGGATTTTCGGCACGTGGATGAAGTGACTGGACTCATTCCTCATTAGAATCTTTGCATTCTGGCTAGGGATGCTGTCGTACTGGTACCAAAGCCTTTGCGTTGAATTTAATCGCAAAAAAAACTCGCTTGTTGAAATGTTTTAGTAAACGTCGCTGGTAGGTAATATTTTCACGAAAAAATACGACCCCACTTTTTGATTACCTAAGAGATCACATCAAACATTGGGTTTAAAATAATATTGGTCCCGAAGTTCGATAAAAAAAAAGATTTTCATAGCTGCAACAGCCACAATTCTCTGAGCACACCACTCGGTTTACCTAAGTGTGGCTTCATCCGAGAATTATCTCATTATTGGAAATAATGGGTTATCGTCTACTTGTCCTTGCAGCAAAGTAAAAAATAAAAAACGCCTTTTCGAAAACTGTTGGTTTAAGTGTGTGTGGTTTTGTAAGGACGAAATTTATTTCATTTAAGAATTATATGATTTCAATACGTGGAAGTGTGTGCGATATTTTTCTTAATGAATTAATTTTTAGGGTGCCCAACATTAAAATTATCTGCGGCCTTTCTGTTTCAATGTTTCCTTCTTTTAATAACTTGACAACTATTATTATTATTTATATTATTTTTAAATCGGTGAATGTTCAAAAGGGTTCAAAATCCAAAGCTGGCAAAAATGTTAAAGATTTATATTTTTCTAGCAACAATAATTAGGTATTATTAAGATACTTATGTTTGTGAATCTCAGTCTTCTATAATTTAGAATTATTAGTAAACGCTTTTTCAGAAATCTCGTTAAATTCAGTTGCCCTTTATAAAAATATTGTTGCAACTAGCGGGTGCTCTCGAACTTCTTTGTGAAATTTCATATCTAAGTACAAATCATAATTCTAAGGAACATTTTCCTAATACATTTTGCTTTGAAATAAAAATCAAAAGGATTTCTTTCTTGGGTCAATTCTGAAGTTATAGCCTTCTTTGCCAAGATATTTAAAATTTTATTCTTTTAATATTATTTTCTCATAATACAGAACTTTCTATGAGGAACGATTTTTTTTTCGTAAAAGTAAGAGCTAGGGGGGGGGGTGGTCAGTCTGCGGAAATATGGAAACCTAAATCGCGTGAGAGGAATTCGTTTTTTTTTTAATAACTCTTGATATCAATATTATTTTAATTGGTTGCTAAGGTCGTTAAAAACCATGCTAATATTAGCGGCTATGAAAGAAAGTGCGAATGAAAAACTTATTTTTGAGGAACTATTTAAACGGATTTGAGATTTTGATATTTGCCACCACTTAAAGGCCTTGGACAAGTGCCATTCTTACTGCCGTTGATTTTTAATTATTGTATAAGAGAAAAAAAAGGTGTGAGCTTAAAACCGCATGACAGAAGTGAAAACTTCAGCAGAGCGATATTAAAAACTATATAAAATTTAAAAAACAAGACTTGCCACTTGCCACCGATAGCAATCGAACAAGGGCCATGCGAATTACAGGCAGAAGGTCTGAGTACTGATAATTTGTTGAAAGCGATTCACTGAACCGTAAAGACATGGGCAATTCTGCTACATTCGGCATATATTACTCTTTAATTAACTTAATTACTTAAACTAAACTTGACCATCTACATAAGATTCTTAATGCAAACCATAATTTGTTTTACAATCTTATCAGCCAAGTATGTGCTTTAAAATGAAATAGCGCATTAAAAATTGTAACATCCCCTGACCTTCAGATCACCAATCACAGCACCACATTTTTCCTCCATAGCTATACCGTTTACGATCCGTGAATGAATATGCGTTACTGTGTTAAATCTTATTCTCTAACAGGCTACATTCTATAGATCTATATATACTATATTTTTTTTAATTGAAAATAGCAATAAATTTTCCCGCCTCAAAATGTGTTACCAGAACTGTGTTCTATCTCATTCTTTCGCAGGCTATATACTATACATCTATATCTTTTTATTGGTGTCGTTTTTTCCGCTTCATTGACTCTCAAATCACTCCCGTTTTCAGCCCAAGATCGGTCTTGTTCTTAGCCGACTAACGGCGCTAAAGAAGTTTTCACTAATCCAAAAATATCTACTAGAATTTATAAAAAAAAACAACCTCCTCATATTATGTCTAATGGTCATCATAAAATGTTATCTCTTATAACAGCCACCTAGGGACCCTCGTTTATATGCAGTTTGCAATTCGAAAGTCTTACTCGAAACGAGCTAAATACTCCATGAAAAGTTAATAGTGCTTACTGGTTATATTCCTAATTAAAGTTTTGCGAGTCAAGCAAGTAAAACTTGGTATCTTTCGTTTAGGGGAAACTAGATATATAAAATAATACAATTATTTACATAATGCATAATTACATTTTTAAACACACATTTAATATAGCCAAGAAGCTTGCCGGCTATGACTGGTTAAATAGGTTTTTAATACAACAAAACCCTGACTCGAGTGTTAGAAAAACTGAGGGTGTATCACTAGCTCACTGCAAAAGACTGAATAAAAGAGAAGTCTCGACGTACTTTAATTTATCGGAAACAGCACTAACGGAAGCTGGTTTGATAAACAAGCCTGGTCACATATTTAATATGGACGAGACGGGACTACAATTGTACAATAAACCGGGTTATGTTATTGCGCAGAAAGGCTCAAAAAACGTTGCTGCAATTACATCATCTGAAAAGGGAGAAACAATTTCAGTGACCTCGTGTTGTACTGCAGAGGGTTTTTACATATCACCTGCTTGTATATTCCAAAAATAAAAAAAGCCGAATTCGAAGATGGTATGCCTCCGATCTCAATTGTATATTTGAACGAAAAATCAGCTTATATCAACACTGATTTGATGTTTACCTGGTTAAAGGATCAGGTTATTCCACGTAAGCCGGAAGGAAAGATCCTACTTCTAGTGGATAATTATGCCAGCCATAGCAATTCTGCAGAAATGCTTGAAGACATCGATGATCATAATGTTATTCTCTTTTGTTTACCTGGCCATACCACGCAGTTTCCTCAACCCATAGACAGGTGTTTCTTTAAAAACCTTAAAGCATATTTTAATAAAGCTTGTATTACATTTCTAAAATCAAATCCTGCTAGAAAAATTATTTCTAGTTTGCAAATTTGGAAAACTGTTGATAATGCAATGCTGGCTTTCAAATCAACAGGAATCTGCCCTTTCAATCCTGAGGCTATACCTGAATATGCCTCCTTGGGGTCTGAAGAGGAGGAATTAAATAATACAGATTAGTCTAAATTTATAGACCAATATCTAAACCTAACGTATTTTTGTTACTTCCATTCCAGATAATGCGACGGAACTTGATAAAACCAGTCAGATAGCAGACCAAGAAATTCCATCTACCTCAGCCTCGACTTTAGCCTTAGAACCAGAACCACAACTAGAGTTACCAATAACTCTAATGAAGACAACCCTGATCAAGACAACACCGATCAAGACAACCTCGATCAAGTCACTCCCGGAACACTCCTGCCCAGCACCTCTTCAGCTGGCATTCAGAAAGTACGAAGAAGGGCAGAGCAAGTAGCAGCTATACTAACGTCCCCAGACTACACTGAAAAAGAAAATCTACTGTTGAACTAAGAAAGAAGACGAACAGAGTAAAGGATTAAAGAGAAATGCTTTAATGACAAAAAAGAAAAAAGGAAAAATTAAAAATTAAAAAAGAAAAGTCATCCACAGACTATGATGTCAGATGAGTTGGTGACTCACTCTGACGATAATCTAGAAGAAGACGACGAGACAGAATGCATTGAGTGTGGTGAAAAATATAACGCTACCGGTTATCTGTTCAGATCCTTACACTGCCAGAGGTTGTTCCACGAAAGTTGTTCAAAGTATTTAGACCTCTGTGATCTATGTGGCAAAATATTGTCAAAAAAAGGAGTTAGATAATAAAATAGGTCATCTCACCCCATGAGTCATCTCACCCTACATGCATGTGTCAACTAACCCATAGTAGACGGGAGAGTTGGCCCAGGTGACCATTTTTTAAAAGAATATTTTTTAAGCTAGTTGTTTGACTTTTCGTTCTTGTCAAATAAATATTTTGCGTTAAATTATCCCTTTGGATTTTAAATTTATGCCATTTAAAAAAAAGGGGAGACAACTCTCCTGGAGTTATCCTATATATCAAACATTGTCTGAACACCCAAGCGCAAGGGATTTTCTGTGAAGCATTATAGGTGAAATATCGGTTAACTGAAATCTTGTATTACTTCATTTTTTTTTTACAAATCCAGCTAAAACTGTATATCAAAACGGAAAATGCAATTTGCGCTTTTTTAGTTAAGTAATTAAAACAAATTAAAGTTAACCGAAACTAACCCAAATTAACCGAAATCAATCAAATTATCCCATTAAGTCGAAGTATTAGAAATATTTCAACATTTTTGTCAATTCAAGAAAATTCTCCACCATTAAAAATCAATTTACTTGCCAAATCGAATGATCTAATTATCATTTTCATGACAGATTTTCACTATTCTAATGTATAAAATAATCTGAATTATTTTTGTTATTTAGCCATTACTGCAACAAAGTATCGATACCATTTTGTTCATTTTGTTTTTTTAGGTCAGTCTATAGTAAAAAAATATTAAAATCGGTTCACGTAAATAATTTTTTTTTTCAACAAAATAAACCCTTTTTAAAAGAAAAGCAAACAATTTCTCAAAATGTGTAGGTACCTGTATGATTGAGTATTCCTACTTTTAAAATTTTTCCAATAGTTTTCTAATTTGTCACACATACTATATCCTATACAAATAATATTTTATATAAGACAAGTTAGAATGAAAACATGCTATGCACCAACTTTTATACGGAATCATTCTTTTCTGAGAAAGTAATATTAAGAAATTTTCCCATTTGTCGACGGCACTTTCGAATACTCCGACTAAATTTTACTATCTGGCATTTCAAGAACCATGAATGAGCCAATTTCAGAGTGATACTATTATCGGAATTTTTATTAAAATTACTTCGCGTATTTCACGTTGGTTATTTATAGAAATATTATAGCGTAACATTAATTAATGAATAAAATAAGTAATATTTAAATTTCAATTAACCTTATAGATAGAGTAACCTTGAGTGTGTATGAGTAATTAAAACATTTGTTAAAATATCGGATGTAAGGACGAATTTAATATGTTTATAATGATAGTTTGATGATCGCAGTCACGACAGCCGGCGTACACCAGAAAATGTGCTTAATTTATTGTCACTAGGCCATTGCCAAATTTTTATTGTTAATCTCACCAAATGACGGAGATGGAGTACTTGAGCCCACGTAGATTAATGTGGGCTACAAGGAAAAATTGTCGGTGCCGGTTATTTCACCCAATTACACAGATTATATTGCAAATATCGTTTCATTTATAAAAAAAGATTCCGGCTATGCCAAAGCTATGCTTTTATTTTGAAGTGTTTTGACAGATAAAAAATAGTCAAATGAATGTTCTCACGGTAATCAATTAAAAACTGATAAACTTTCGACATATCCCAAGGTCTCGTCTGGTTTATACTAGGACCATCATCACATGATAAGCAAAAGTGAAATTATACTTTAGACGAAGGAGCATACAGACTGAAAAATGCTAATCAGATTTCAAAACATGTCTACCACCGGAAGTTGTCTTTGAATAATGCACACTATCATGTATGAGCATCAAGAATATGATAAACACTTGAAACAATATTACGAAAATATAGAAAATCACAATGACCTGTTTACGCTTTCGTTAATTCTAACTTCTTTCTAATATATGAGTAATTAAATTACGATAGAAAAGTTTTACTTCGTTGATTTCGGAATTGACAAGGCTCGGCTCATTTAGAATAAAACGCAAAGTTGAATTTAAATTTAATTGTGCATTTTGGTAGATAAGAGAATAAATTAGTAAACGCAATAATAAAGATCTTTATGGGCAATAAATAAAACCTGAAGAAATAATAAAGTAAGTAAAATATATGAAATGAAAATCATAAAAATAAGAAGTTAATCTTAAATGCAGTGGCGGCACGTAGCTTTACCATCAGGTGAGGCAAAATGCCGCCGGAGGCAAGTGCCACGCCCAAACTAACACAAAAGTCCTTTAAAACACACCTACAAACATATTTTAATCGCGCATTCGAGATATCGCTAAAATAGGTATAACATTGTAATTAAGAAGAATAGAATACTTCTAAGGTTGGGTTAAGTCTATAGATGGATTCTTCTATTCTCCAGGCTTGCAAATTTGTCAATTATATCTTCGTAAAACGGTTGCGTGGTTGCTTTTTCAATCGAAATGTTTGATAAATTTGTAAGTCTGTTTTCGGCCATTGAACTACATAAGTAGGCCTTAACCCTTTTTAGGCAAAAAGATTTTGTTCCACCGAAACACTAGTAGATGGAACTGTCATTATTAAGGAACATACTTTATATACTTCTCTGTAGATATTTTAATTTTCAGTAATATGTTTCATTATTAAAGTTTGTGGTTCAAGATCTTTAAATTCTTCATTAACCCAAATAAATTGTAGCTCAGAATACAATTTTCGAGAATCGGCAAATATGTTCGGGCAACAACCTTTTACGTTAGTTAATGCATCAGTAAGCAAAATTTTGAAGTAAGATTTAAATTTTGAAGCGTACATTAAAGTGATAAACTGATTTTTTCTAAATCTCGAAAAAGAGTGGTAATTTGTAATGAGGATAGTGTCTAAAACTTCGTAATATAAAACTTTATATTTTTCAAAAACTTGATCCTGAGTTAATGTGGATCTTGATCGTCCGTCTCGTTATTCAGTTGGAATTGGCATCCTTAAAGCAGCTCCATCTAAAATATGTTTAAGTGATTCGTGATTTCGTTGCGTACTTAAGAGGGCTTGCGTAATTTTTGACAGATTCAATACCTAATATACAGCGACCTCTTTTGTAATTTAAGAAGCCCGCACTCTACCTAACAGAGATTTATTAAGACCTTGAAACCATCATTTGAGCACCATTAATTTTTTGCTTTACCCAATATAATGCACAGTCAGCAATACAAACTCTAAAACAGAGTTTTATCCACAATACTGAAATAGAATTTTTGCATTCGACGCGCGTTTCGCTAACCATTTTAGCCTCATCAGGCGATGATAAATTCTGTTTCGGTATTGTGGATAAAACTCTGTTTAAGTGCATTTTGCCAAAGGTTCCACACCCAACACAATACAAACTCTGTTTACATAAACTTCCGCAAACCTATTTATTATTATCGTACCGACGACCTACACTTTTTTCGCTAAAAGTTGCCGTTACTTTACAAGCACAAATTTCTGCGCCTCATACGACTACTAAAATTCGCGGATTTAAAGGCCAGTCTTGTGCAACTGAAGGGGTGTGGAAGTACGTTACCGGCAATGCATGACGTGTATGAAGGAAAAGTTTCTAGGCTTACTATAGCTATGTTATGCGGTCGGGCAACGATTTGAGCGTTTAAAAGATGATATTTTAAATTTTGATTGTATTTTTATACTTCTATGATTGAAAACAAGGAGACGGATAACAAGTTGTAATAAGCGATGAAATAGATAACCATGGTTTGAAAGCGTCTCATCTAATTTGATCCATATCAAGAAAAACAGCACATATGTATAACACGTAGTTTCTTAATTTTTAGCACATAATATATGGTTGCTAAATGGTGAAATGTTTGAGTGGTACTGAAATGTAGAGTATTAAATGGATTAACTAAAGTAGCAAAAACAAGACTGCTTAAACTAAAACAAATACTCGGCGATGTTGGAAGCTAGGTAGCCCTGGTTATAATGGACTTCCCCTGACTTATAAAACCTGACAATCTTTAACTAGCCGCTCACATATTTAAAACTGCATTTCAGTTCGACACAGTCATAGATGTGCTTTGCCGAGTAAAATTCGCACAGGTGCCGAATCCTGTATAGCGTACCAAGATATAAACTGAACATCTCAGCAATTTCAACTAGCAAGGAAAAATCTCCAAAGAGATGAGGAAAAGTTTTTAAGACGGCTTGTCATATTAGCTTGCGATTTTATAGGCGTCCTTAGTATTTATTTGACATTGCAATCGCTATCTCCTAACTCACAACTTAAACGCCATAAAAAGAGTAATAAAATAAGTAGAAATTATAGATTTAATTTCCGCACAATAACTGAATGGTTTTATCAACAGAAGATAATGGTAATAAATTTTGGTCAAATAGGAACTATTTATGAAGCTTTTTATGAGTTTTGGAATGATAATAAAAAATGAACGACCTTTCGCTAAATGAAAACCGATGACTAGTAGGTATCCAAAGGGAGCAAACAAAATGGAGATTTCAGCTTCTAGAATAAATAAATCCAGATATAATTTAGATATTCATTTGCTATAAACGTTAATTTCCCAATTTCGAATCTAAAACAGAAACTTTAGTGCAGGTAAATTTATACACACTTTTATGGAGGCATTCTTTGATATTACATTTATAAATTTAATATCTACTTCTTCTCCTCTTTTCTGTTTCATTATTTTTGTGGCAATTTCCTTCTTATTTTCTGAAATCGATTCTACATATCTCTCAGTCGTGTTGCCTCCTCCATCCGCAACGCCTATTCACATTACCTAAATCATCTGCATAATCTGCTAATGAGGACGCAGAGGAATGTCTAACACAGTGTTCTGTGTTGATATGAACTGGTTAACTGGAGCATTAACAATTTCTATAGGTGAAAAGAGCCTTGAATGGGCGGTATGTTTGGGTAGTAAGCGAAAATATTTTCGAAATATCTCGTAAATTTATATTTTCTATGTTACCTTCAGAAATCGTAACTAACTTGTCTGGGTAGTTTTCTAACATTTTCGTAGTACTTTCAAAAATATAATATTCATAAGTGTTAACACAGTAAGGCTTCTCTTGAACATGCATCAATAACAATCAGAGAAATCGAAAATTGTTTAACAAACTACAAGAACGTAATATTTTTTTAATTTGGAACATTCTTTACATTTTACAAAAAAAGGCTCTGTTCATCTGTTTTCTTGAGAATTTTGACAATTTTTATTCTTGTAAAAATCGTTGTTTTCTCTATGCTAATAGCTTTCGAATTTTTGTCCTAAGAATGCTAGTAAATTATAATATATATTGTCGAATCTCTATGTTATTTCTCATATACCAACGCGATTTATAGGCAGATATGTCTGTGTTAGATATGATGAATACAATATACTTTAGTATTTTCAATTTATCTATTATTGCTATTATGGGTTAGTTAATTTATTCACGTAAATTCATCTTAGCTTATTTGACACAATGCCCTAACTATTAAAATCAGAAGTAATAGAGGAAAATACTGTTTAAAATTTTTTGAAAACGACATCTTGTATGGCATATTTAAAAAAAGCCAATTTAAGATTTGAAAAGACAAACAGGATAGGGTTATTTTAAGGATTTTTACACATTTTTGTGACTTGAAAAAGCATACTACATTTATAATATAATAATTACTAATTGAAGGGATTGTAGCATGCTTATTAGTTACAACATATATTTTTTGAAAAGGCAATAATTTTGTGAAAGAGCATCTTAATATATATTTTTTATTTTCACACGGATTAAGGATCATATTTGGCAAACCAATGTTTAATTTTTATTTTTATAAACGTTCTGGTTAATTTAGACATCATTTTAATTTTTAAATTAATAACACACAATTCTTACTTGTTTAATAATAGTAGGGTGCAGTAAGAATCTTAAAAATATGAAGATCGATTAACCATCATTAATTATATTAAATAAAAAATCATTTAAAATTCTTTCAAAATAAGCCACATTACAAATTTGAAATAGGCTGTTTAGAATTATGTCAATACAATAGTTTTGTTCGAAAACTGAATCTGGGGTTTATATTTGGGAAATAAACAAAAGCATACTGCTTTAGAAAGACTTATTTATTTCAGAGCACAATCACATCAGTTCATTTTAATCATAACTGTGTTGTAATCAGTAATTAGTGAGTTATTATAAACAATGATAATATAATAATGTTGCAGATTATTAAGAAAGCATTAGATATGTGGGAATATTAAAAATTATAACATTAAGCAAATATTTCTATTCTCGTTTGAAATCTATCTAAAGACTTACTATCCAGTTAAACGCTTAGCAATTAATTATTATTTATTTATTATTAGAAAGATTGCAAGACTATTGGCAAATGGCTAAAGGTCTGATTTCAACACATTGAAAGTTTAAGGTCAGTTAACAAAGTAGATGCTGTTATTTTTTGTATTTACACCCATCGGCACGCGCAAACTAAAATTCCTTCAAATGAAACATCATGTCGGCTTTGTTCATAGCATATTATATAGGTAAATACAGTATGTCTCACTAATTTGGAACCATATGGGAAACTTCTTTATTGTTGATTTTA